>JAMKCH010073155.1:0-17506 GCA_023653785.1 Ophioderma brevispina | reverse complement strand
GCAGCAGACGACGCAAAACACACGATCTTAATGTTGTAGAATATACCTTTGATGGTTGACAAGATGATAGAATCTACTTTTTACTCACCAATTCTATGGTGATCACAACACAATTGCTTCATCTCAATATTGGCTAGTATCGACATCATAAAGTTTTTACCTCCAGCCCCTCCGCATTGAAATTGGCGCCATGAAGAAAAGCATCACCGGTAAATTTGACTTGGAATCGCATCGTGGTAGTGTGATACGTTCAAGTACAACCGTTTTCACATGAACTTGCAGAAACAAATTGAGACAAGTAAAATCACCTTCGTTTTCGAAATTTCATTGTTTTTTCCGAACAAGATAAGTCAAAAAGATGCGGATGACTTCATCGCACCATCACTCATATGGGCACGAAACGCTGGCTGGGCCAGCGACTCTTTCGTGGCTTGCCATCGCTTCGCATGGGCATGGTGTGGCGAAGGCCCCGGTTCGAATCCCTCCACGGATATTCAATCTTCTTTAGCATCTATCTCTTTACCCCTTCCCTTCCTCTCGGGAGAGAGGCCAGAACCAAAAGGCTATTAGGGTTAGAGAGACACGAGGCCATTTCCAGAAAAGTTCGCCCCAAAACCAGGATGTTTTTTGCATTTAGAATGCTTACCGATGTATGAATCACACCCTAAAGTGAATAAGCCGAAACGTTATCTTTTGTAATAAAGTATTTCTGTCATTCTCTTTTGGTCGAATAGGACAGCAGGCAAGTTCCAAACTTATCTAAACTTACATTTTTATTTTTCTACTTGCTTGTCAAGCACACCTTCGGAACGTGCTCGGTACGTGTTCTATGTACAGTGCAATGGAAGAAATTCCTATCATCAGAAATGTTCATCATTCCCTTTAAAGGGGGTAGAATGTATACCTGTAAGAATGCATTCCTTTTTTCTGGACAATTACTCACGACTTCGTGTACATTAATAACCTTAGGCGTTTTCAAGGGTCTTTGAACTTTGCAGATCAAATACAGGTCTGCGGTGCACAAGTACAATTGAAATTTGGACGAGCAAAATGATGGACTTAATTTGTTGATATACTTGTGACTATAGTTAAAATCAGATAGAAAAAAAACGATTTGATACTGTCAGATTTGAATATGGCTAAGTTCGGTAATACCTACTTTTGTAATGGTAATCGAATACCTGTGTAGCTGTCAACTTTCATATTTTGCTTCACGTTCCACCGATCATGTCATCGCAAAACTGGTTTTAAAATGTACTCATTGGTATATATCGGCTAAATGAGATCAATCAATTGTAACTCTCTACTCGAGGACCATTCACCCACGAAGTGGCCTGAAATATAGTAAAAACACACAACAAGCACCAATTTCTGTGACAGAAAGAAGTACTTTCGGCAAGTGGTTTACCTTTATTTTGACCATTTGGATCAAAGTGGCTTATGATAAAACTACATTTATCGATCCGGAAAGATAATGAAATATTTTTTTATAACTATTACTTTCAGAGAAATACTGAAAATGCGTAACTTGCTATAATCTTCTGATTTTAATCGGGTTTTTCTCTATTCTCATTGAAAACGTCACATGGAAAGAGAAAACGGCGTGTTTGTTACTACTGTTATTTCGTATGCAAAAATAGTCTGGAATATAGTTTTTCCCTGTAATGACAGATCATTTTGAACAAACGATCAGTCGGCTGCTCACAGTCAGCTCTGACAGCGATACGTCAACACACGCTTTCATGACTGGGCTGGCTTTGAGTGTTTGGGCCTTTGATTCACTATGCATACAAAGGCGAAATTGGATAAGTGGTTCTCAAGGGTACTTGAATTGGATTAAAATTAGCTCTGGTTGACCAATGTAGATAAGAAAATCGACTTCTAAAAGATGAGTAAATTACCTAATCCATCCTAGTGCCAATTCACGAAAAATATACTTCTGTAGTAAAAATTGAGCACCACCGGCAAAGATACATTCTAATCTAAGATGGATCCGAGCCATTTTCGTGAAACCTGTCTCATAAGTTAGGTTTTAGACCAAATTGATGCCTTTTTTCATTTCTTGGTAGTATCATCAGTCAATGAAAGAAAATCATATAACTTTGTTCTGGCTAGACCATACTGATCAGTGGTACCAATTCCTGATTATTGGATTTTGGTTTTTCGTTTATCGTCAGCTGATCCACGCACATTTGTTTTATTTGACACCGTTGTGAAGACCTTAGTCGCGGGGGGCATAGTCCGGCTCCATAGACGATAACGTAATAAATCGTGAAACTATGTTGGCGTTAAGAGTCAACTGAATTGAGTGCTCCTATCTTTACCGTTGTAGCCGACTATAGTGCCCGGACTATAATATTTCTACCCCGGTATGCATTACCCGCTCAAAAGAAATGGTTGTCATGCACGCAAGGAGAGCGTGGCTTATGAACATATTACAATGTTTGATTTCATCAGCATGTGTAACATAACGACAATAAACGTTAGATACTGGCAGTGGCATAATCCGAAAACAAAAGATTCGTTGGTGAGACATATCAAGATCTAATTTAGGATGCATGCCGGTTCGTGCATCTGGCCCCAGGTTCGGTATGGAGGCTATCAGAATGGACGTTTTAAAGTCCTGCCTCAAGCGATGTCAAAATATTATTTTTTGTGTATAATGAAAATAGTCAACTAGAACTAAAGATAGTCCTAACATTCCCAATTCCGAAATTGAAGATGAATCGGATTTTTCGTGGGGGGGGGGTATGCAGTAATCATTTATGTGTAGCATTACGTCCCATAGGATACTGTGTATAACAAAAATTCCGGATCGGAATTTTATCAACAAAGTTGCATTGTTCCTTATGAAGAATTCTGATTTAGCTGAGCAAATTTCACACCCTGATAGTATATGGACAAGCATTAATGTCCATGCAAAAAACACGATTTTTTTGAAATTGAGGGGCGCCCTCCTCAGGAACTCTCTGAGTCGGCCCTTAAACATTCATACTAGAAGTTAGAGCATAATGCATGAGGTTTATATTTGTTTCTTTGTTAAAAAATACTTACAATTTGGTGGACATGCTTCTTCGGGTTCTCCGCATATTGAGGGCTCCAACTGCTGTTCGTGCCTGATTTCTTCATTCCAAGACTGCTGCTTTCGCGGTGGCTGGCCATCATCAGCTTCCCGACGGGTGGGTCGGCGTATGGAATGCCTAAAAAGCTCTGACCTCCCTTCTTCTACAGATATACACCTCGAACCGAACCATACTCTGTTTGCACCAATGGTCCGTCGGCATTAGTTTTGTTTGCCTTATGTTGGACAAACCTTAACCAGAACTATCAGAGTTTGTTGACATTAAAATTCAAAGAAATGTAAGAACGAGAAGGAACCAGCTTTCTCGTGAAGCCATGTCTATTGAGTGGCAAAATCAACTGATGTATTTTTAGGCAATCGCGTGCCATAGATCGGGTAAAACATATCAGTGATCAAAGTCTATATCTGATAAGGTTTTAATCTTTTGTAAGGTTTTTGAACTTCTAACATGTGGGCTATCCTAAACCGAAATAACTTCAGTTGATTCTGTCCAGGAGTTTTACATCAACAAGCCGGCAATATCTAAGTTCATATACGAACATACGATGTGGCCAATATATGCAATCTGTATGCGTTGATCTGACGCACAGCCACAGAAGAGTAAGATGAACCTAGTAGCGTAACCAGATGGGGGGGGGGGGTAGGTGCACACGCGCGGCAATTTACAGTGAAAACTAGTAGACTAACAATTTAATATCTGCTTCCTCCCTTGATGTATTGTGCCCCCGCCCTCCCCCCTGAAAATGGTTACGCCACGTCGCCACTGGACCTGAACCGTTTTAATATCCGTGACAATTTCACAAGTTTGAAAGTGTTTTGGGTTTGGATTGCCCTGAAAGATATGCAAACAATTTACCGGCGGTGTCCCGTTTTTGTTAGGGTCTAATCGATTATACATGAGTCAAATTATAAAATGCTCCAATTTCAATAGTCCAAAATATAAAAGGCAAATATCAAACTTTAATTCAATATCCCACAATGCGTATATTATTAAGTGGATATTTGACTTGACCATTAGCAGTAATGTTAGCCTTTCTTTGATCAAAGCAATGTAATTTAAAAGGGGCATCGCGCTTCAAACCTAGTCTTCGACTTACCTACTTTTATATATTGGAACAGTTAGCCTATATGATAGCAATGTGCGTAATTTCGATATATACTTTGGAAGAATTTACGAATTTGTAGAATTGTATTTTGTTTTTTTCTGCCGTAAATGGGCATTACGAGGGCGTGTTTGAACCACAATATTGGAATCTAAATATAGGGGGGCTGCGTGACTCATTATGTCTGGACTTAAGCACATGGCACAAAACACGTGACATTTGCAGTACGATGGTATTTGCACTGTAGGTCGGGAACGCATAAAAATGTAATGTATGGTTGCAAGTTCATGATTAGTTGAAAGTCTCTTTTAGAAATATAGTGACCCGAATCCGCTGGTTACATAACTTGCCAATACTTTACTTACAAAGAGTTAACAAAGAGTAATAGATGCAAAAGAACTGCCACCTGGCTTTCCCATATTGACATGAATCGAACGCAGAAAGAGGACAAAAGAGTTGCCGAGCTTCGCGCCGCGTTCCTCCCGTATGCTGAGTAAAACACGGGAGGGGATGACTGAACACAGGACCGGTTGTAGAAGTAATTATCAGTGTCCGGCGTATACTCATAGTCCGAGAAAAATGGTGAAGAATAGGGTAATCGATTCAGTTGACACTTAACATAAGTTTCACGCTTGATTCCGTTATAGTTTATGGAGCCCCGGATTATGTCCCGCCGGGCTATATCTGCGTTCACACCGGTGTGAATGATTGTGCAACGGAGATTAGTCCGGCAGGAATCATAGTCGGGCTCCATAGACAACGGAAAAAAGCGTGAAAAATGTTGGTTAAGAGGTCAACTGAATCGATTGGCCCTATTGTTCACCATTGGAGTCGGACCTGTGAGCCCGGAGGATAATATCCTGCCAACCGGTATGAAAATAATTAAGCCAGGCTGGATTTACGACAATTTGGCATATTGGTAGCTGTTCTAGATAGATAGACTCCCATCTAGAATGGGTTCAGCACGCGTGAGTGAAAGTGACAATTGAAGTGGTACGGGTTTAACGGTTGGGTCGGGGTGTAACCACAGCTGAGGATGGCAAGGGGCAGCGAGCCCCTTGGGGGGTTTTAAAGGGCGACGCCCCTGAAGGCTCTTTATCGTAATTTGAAACTGGAATGAAGTGTTACTATTAACTTACTACAAAGGCCACTAATTATTTGTAGCTAAATTGATTGTAGATAAGTTGATTGTTATACGGTTTGGCAATATGCGATCCTGTCAAATGCGATAATGAAAGCGTTGAGTTCGTATAAGAGCATACCTATAACCATGATATTATAATTATCAAGATTGTGCGAATTTCCTTCATATTTTTTTTATCTCCTCCTCTCTCTTTTTTTCTCTCTTTTTTGATTTTTAGATGGTACCGTTTATTCGTACCACCGTAAGATAGGCTCCGACGGGCTGTATGGGTTATGTTTGGCTATGGTGATAGTGCTCTGCCAATGAGGACGTCTTTGGATGCGTTAGTTTTTTGCTATTGCCTAACCTTATGAAGTACATCACGCAGAATTTCCTACCAAATCACAAATGACAATCATCACATTTTGGTGTATTGTCAAAAAACAACAAACGTCCTATTGATTTCGTGTACAAACTTTAAGTTTAAGCTAATGGAGGTTCCCCGGCCGACATCCGACTAATTTTTTACTTGGTGGAAAGTTATTTTTGACAGTTTCACGCGTGGAGGACTGTGGGACAAGAAAATGATTGACACGAGGGGTATGAGATGCCACCATATGTCCGGTAATAGCTAATATACGGGGGGGGCACATTCCAATATTGGAGGTGACGGGCTCCGGTGTGAAGGGTATGTAAATGTGTTGAGTTAAGACCCGATTCCAGCCCCCTAAAACCCCATTATAGTCTCACAATCCTGCCGCCCTGTTCCTCAACCTTACTTTTATTTTCCACTCCTACCCCAAACCGACTCTTCCCCTACATTCAGCACCGCGGTCACCCAAAGGACCCCATCATTAGTTTGAAAATGTCACCCAAACTGACCACATTGCAACTTGCGAGGGTTTTACCACTGTGGCACCAATAAAGACCCCTTTCTTGAAAATTTCACCCAAAGACCCTTATTTTGGGCCCGGTTTTGCGTGAATTTTTTAAAAGACCACATATTTTGGCAAATTTGCATACAAATTTGTCACCCGAAAAACCATTATTTTGGGGCTATTTGAGTTGAATTGGCTTGTCTACACCCAAATACCCTATTGTGGAGTCCTTGTCACCGAATGCCCCCGGGTGGAAGCGACAAAGCTTACACCAATACATCACCCATATCTATTTCATTATGTGATCCCGCCCCGGGTATACGGTACGTCGGGTAATTATTCCCTTATACGAATGGTGTTCACAACACATACTGACGATACACCAGGTCACAGTGTACACGTTCAGTTACAATCGTGTAACACCGATTCAACTTGGCAAAGGCCAGGGTCACTTGAAATCGCAGCGGCCCATCTGACAGCATGATTTACCCTGAAAGAAGCGTGACTAAAATGATGCAAGCCGAATTTAAATGCATTAAAACCTAGCGGTTGCCACCTCAAAACAAAACTGTATCTCTAAAGAACATATTGCGAATCAACTCGGTGACATAATCTTCGAGGACACCATTCTAAATTTTTGTAAAAAATGGTTAAAGTTGCAGCAAATTTAGATTTTTGCAGTGCGAGATCAAATCGTGAGCGATTATGTGAGTAGTGGCAAGGCGAAATGAATACGACAACATTTTGATTAGTGTCAGCTTGGATTTCCACGCAGGCGGCGGTAATTAAATCTTTCTTCCGCCAATATGCCATTGTGGCGGAAATTCCGAAGGCGTCCTTTGGATCTGAAGCAAGCTAATTGTACAAAACATGATGGTAAAGGAGTTCGTGGGAAGCCTAGAAAATTATTTGTGGGAGTTTTGTGCGCAATATACATGACACTTGGCCCAAAAATAAACTTTTTTTAAAAAAACTTTCAATTTGCGCAGCTTCTTGAAGATGCCTAAGTGCGCATTTTTAATCTGTTTGTAAAAATTTGAATTGTGTTGTTAAAGAATAATGACAAATAAACATTTGACTTGTGATCCTGGCCGCGTATTTCAAAATTGAGGATAATCAGACTAATGGCATAATATAAAATGGGAACAGGCAACTCGAAAAAACTGGCACCATCATTTTTGGTCGGTAGCGGCGAACGAAAAAATAAACTTCAGCGCCAATGGAAGGACATATGGCCTGACTTAAGAAACATATGGTATAAATAAACAAAGGTAGGGAAAGGCAAAAGCCGACGTTGCTCAGACTACTACACCCGTCATAGTGTGACACGATGTGATGCTTCGTAGCGATGGGAAATCAATAGATTCAAACGTTCTGATTACAGAATATTTACTGGCAGTTTTTTTTTTATTCTCTTCCTAATATTTGTCTATAGAATCGCTCTTTGAAGTACCTGCTTTTGAACCTGAACAGACACAGGCAATTTGTTTGACAAAGGTCTATAATATGTGTATAAATAAGTGTTTAAGTCTTAGATCGGACTTCATGTTTTGAACAATGTGTATTTAAAAATTGTAATTTTAATTAAAAATACCTCATCAAATCTAGGTTTGGTGTTTAGTGAATGTTAGGCCTAAAAATATGGTTTGGCAAGCTAATAATAATTAAAACCATATAAATATAAGTGTGGTGCCATAGAGACTTCTTCCGGCAAGTACTAAGGAAAACAATTAACGAGGATTATGGTGAATGAGGATGTTATTATTTAAACTTCAAAAAAGAATGAACAATCTGACGTCACATAAACAGCGCTTCTCTGTCCGTGGTCATCAATCTTCTCGATGCCTTAGAAGACGGTATACATGTATTGAAATTGCATATCTGAACAGAGTGTTACAGAGAATAAGAAATACTTTTATGTGAAAGCAGTACTATTTTCCAAAATCCTTGGTGGTCTATCAAAAATTGTTATTGCACGAGATGTTGGGGGTAATGACTGCCATCAAGTTGCTGCAGGGTCGAGTGAACGCCTACAAATTCGATCGGGAAGGGCTATTATCGGATTTATATGTCCGAGGGCCATATGGAAGACCAGAGGGATACTTAAATTACCCTCTGAATATGGACCCGGGTAAATCGAATAAAAGAATAAATAAACAAAACAAGCAAAAACAAACAAACAAACCAGACACATCTATAGACTAGTTTTGCCGTAGTAGTAAGGCCATTTCAGCCATTATTGGATACCCATCTTGGATGCATCTTACATGTATCGATCACTCTGATTACATATGTAATTGATTGATTGATTACAGGGATGTACAGAACGTATGCATGTATTAAGTAATAGTTAGATAAAAGTATCGGTATAGCATCTAAATGTACGGAAGCCATCTTGGCGGTATATATATTTCTTTCAAAATACCTATTTGGTTATGGTTTTCTTTCCTTGCCTGTCAAAAGGGCTTCGTCTCGACACGTGGCTCCGACGATCCTGTCCGTGATGAACAACATTTTGAGGCGTCTTTGAAAAGACGATAGATAAAACAAGTTGCGAAACCTGCAGTCAAAAGTAGAGCCATCTATTGAATTCAGTAATTACACGTG
Source organism: Ophioderma brevispina (assembly GCA_023653785.1). NCBI lineage: Eukaryota > Metazoa > Echinodermata > Ophiuroidea > Amphilepidida > Ophiodermatidae > Ophioderma > Ophioderma brevispina. The sequence goes on along the minus strand of JAMKCH010073155.1, from coordinate 8,713 downwards.
AGTACAGAAGATATTCTTAATGGTCACAATGAAACGTTTTTTTTGTTAACGTGACTGCTCAAAATTACAACGTTGAGTGCAAAACAGATGACTTTTTGCGAGTCGGTTTTGTGGCGCTCATTGTCTCTCGTCTGGGTATATAGGTAACCCACGAGATCAGAATAAGCTTAAAAGTAGCCCTGGTTCAAAAAGTATATTTAAAGTATGTACTTTTTTCATAGTTTCTAACTGACATTCCCAAACCTCGAGATTTTGGACATGTTAAAGTAGTAATAAGTGAAATAAAGTCTGGGGAAAGTACAATGAAAGTTGCAGACAATCCTGGCGGAAAGTACAATTAAAGTACTGGTATGTTGATGAAAGTACAAATAAAGTATTGGTGTGAAGTACATTAACGTATGACAAAAAAAGTACAATTAACGAGTAAAAGTACAATTTAAGTACGGTTAAAAAGTACAATTAAAGTATGGCCAAAAGTATAATAAAGTTATGGTGAAAAGCCAGTGGGGCGGGCGCACGGGGGGGGGGGATTTTGAATCCCCCCAAAAAAATCTTCACCACCCCCACCTAAAAGAAATGAGTATTGTGGCAAAATTCGGTGATTGAGGCCAAAAGTCACAAAATTTGGATGAAATCAGTGATTTTGGGGCCAAAATGTTAAATAATTCTCATAATATTGATACTGTTCCACCCTAGATGAGAATATCATTTTCCACCCAAAAAAAAATTACACAAAAAATTAAAATTGCCTAATGAAGGCATGTCTTATAAGGTTTTCTCAGCCAAAATTCCAATACGGCACCAGAGGGGACAACTCCTAATTAAGTGTCCCTGTAATTGCTTCATTAAAGGCCCACTATCAGTGATTGCCTTCAACAGAAAAACAAAAAATAACAATAATAATTCAAATCTGATGTTTGCATGTTTGTAACCAAGTTTAGGTATCTAACACACCTCAAAGTTTATAGAACCAACAGCAAGCTAATACGTACAAATCGGATATTCCGTACAGACATTACTACATTGTGGACAACATTGTAATCCTAAGGAACACTGTGACACACTTCTGTTTACTTCTTTTCCTTTCTTCAGTATATCAATTTTTGCTTTGAAAAAATTAACATCATGAGGATTAACAGACTTATTATTCACTTTTAAACCAGTCCTACAAATTTCAAATATTTGATCTTTAGGTGGATATGATGTGATTTTACTCTGAAATGAAGAAATGCGTGCAGAGCATGGACAATGCTTAATTACTTTAATTGCCACAATTGAGGGAAAAGTGGTCAAATTTCCTCAACGAACGGGGATGGAAATTCATACTTGGTCCATATCATTCAGCTTCTTCAAGCCAGAGGGGGAAAACTACCCACCAACGTTGGGGCGTCACGGCAAGGCAGGGCAGAGTTGTCTCTGATTATAAAATTTTATGATCTGCATCTAATATCCACGGCATTGAAATGCTGAGTGATGCAATAAAATGAACATATCTTCTTTAGTGCGAATTTAATGGCCGGCCGTGATTTATATGCATGTATCTTATCCTTGTCTAACATTCAGAACAGTAGGCAGTACTAATTGAAAGCAAAGTGTGCATTTTCAAACATTCAAAAAACCAAAAAAGAAAAATTAAAATTAATTACCAATTAAACAGATATTGCATAAAATCCATTGATCCAGTGCTGTACTACCTTTCGGCATGATTGAGACTTAATGCACAAGCTACATACTACATACATACCATCCATACAAGACTACATACATCCAGCTATAGAGAATATATGGTTCCGAATTTGGCAGTGTGCAATGAATGAGTATGCGTGGCTCTACCGTACCCCTATCTGTAAGTGAGGTTGTCTGATCTGCATTGTTCCCTTCAGTTTGAATTTTGAAGCCATACATACATTATGCAGTCTCAAGATTTCCAGGAGCCATGAAAAATGTTAAGATTTTACCGCCAGACAGTTTTTTAGGAAACAAAGAAACCTGGAACTGACAGCAGTATTTGAATTTTCAGTTTTAACGCCAGTTGATGAATCATAAAACTTAGGGGGTTTTTTTGGGCCAAAGTTAGGGCCGTTAGGGGTTGTATAAAACATGCGTATCAAGCATAATTAAAGTACGGTGAAAAGTACATTTAAGTAACAATCTGTTGGACCAGCCTGTAGTGTGGGATATTGGCAATAAGATAAAAGGGGGGCAAAAACAATTTAAGTCCAAAAAAGTATACTAAAGTATAATATACAGAATCAAAAATCTATCAAGTACTAAAAAGTATCAATAAAGTACAACGATGTTGAAAATTGAATGAAAATAAAGTCCAAAAAAGTGCATTTAAAGAGTACACTCACATTTAGAAAAATTTTTTTTTAAGTCCCCACAAAGTACATAAAAGTACTATCAAAGTACATGCTTTTGTAGCAATTGGAAAAAAAAGTATAAATAAGTATCCTTAAATGATACTTAATGTGCTTTTCTATAAAAGTACATGAAAAGTACAGATAAAGTACAAGTAAAGTACATTTCAAATATACTTAAAATTTTAGACAAGGGGAGTCTAGAAACCGTTGGAAAAACATACCTAATAAAAGTTGATATCAATATCAACGAACTGTCAATCTGCGACTCTATAATATCATAGCAACAGACTGGCCCATGTCCAGTTTTAAACAACTGAGCGACGTATAACCAAAACCGCGAAGTAAAACTATAAAGCTGCTTGAAGTCCGAGTGTCTCAGACGGGTAGAAGTAGGTCATAAACAAAATGGTTTATAACAAGTGGCAAATTATGAAGGGGGAGCGCTTCAGAGGATGAATAAACTATTACTGATAATACTGCCGTGGAGCTTTGCTGATGCTTGGCGACTTTTTTTCCACACAACTTATCGATGAAAATTCCCGAAAATGACCACGAGTATTCGTTAAAATTCTTCACAGCCAACACCACATTCATGGGCCCCATATGCGTCAATGTGGCTACTTTTTCTGGCCCATAGGGTTAGGCCAGGGGGTCCTTCTTGGACTAAAGGGATATAGGCCAATGGACATCGCGGTGTATTACATGATCCCACATTACCCGAAGTGGTTGTTCACTTGAAGCCATTCCTGACCCATGCTGATCCCTGAAAAAAACCTCAGAGGACTCCACAATTGTCAATTGGAACCCACTCGTAAACGATATGTACTGGTCATGCGACGCAGACGAGTTTCCAAAGCTTCAAAATTCAGAAACCGTGACACAACCATTTGGTCTATTTTTGACATTGCGATATCGCCGTCGACAAAATCTACATAGAAACAAATATACCATTCAAATTAATGTAGAAACCACAATAATCGCGCGGGTTGTTAATACGCTAAATCGCATTGAATTTGAAAATGTAAGTGCGAAAATTGCTAGAAGTTGGATGCTTTGCTTGACCATGACCAAACTTACCTTCTACAGCGAAGGAGAAAGCCGATTGATTGACAATGAATATTGTTAATTTAAATGTACATATTTATATTTTCTCCAGACGATAGGGTTCATTGGTCTTTACCTTTAAATAGTAATAAATTTGAATAGCTATAATGAAAAGTCTCGTTCCTCAGATTACGAGTGCTTCGCCACTCACCAAAGTTCAAATTAAAACTAATCTTTTAAACGACGGTCATATGTGTAACTGGCCTCCCTCTGCTTATGAGCAGTTCATTATGGAGATGTTGCTCATTAAGCATGAGGTTTTTAAAGTGAACAAGGGACGTGTAACGCGTGTTTCAATAATTTGAACCTTACTCGTTCAAAAATGTGGATGCTAGTTCACTATCGTGATCATTTGGGACATGTTTGGTAATTGCATTATGTACTTTCCTTGCCAATGTAGGGATTCCTGTAACGATTCCTAAGCAAGAAAGTCGAATGATAATTGGACCAATGATAAGAACTTTATACGGTTTAGTTCGCGGAGTTATTTGGATGAGCCTTGGGCTTTTTTCGGCGTTCCTATGCAGCACCACTACTGGAGAATTAAGGGGGCAATACTCAAGAACCCAAGACAGGGGAGCCTCAAGTACTACCAGCCATAGAAAAGCCTCCTGGATGTCCACAGAAATGAGGCCAGCCAATAGATGCTTGCCCAGAACGTATGTAATGTCATATTTGTAATGGTGGATAGAGCAATTCAAAGTTGACAAAGCACCGATGAGTCTTGCTTGAAATTTTCATACCGTTGTATTTCAGGCCACAATCCATTTTTTACCCAATTCAAAATGCCCACTTTGTCTCTAAATTGTTTATGTTAGTCATAATCAACATCTTATATACTTGTTTTCTTATTACTGTTCGTTGTAAAAAACAGACACTAAGCATTTAAGCGGTCTTAAAGATGTAATTTCGACATCTTTCAAGTCATCATATCTTGACAATCGGCCGTGTAACGCTTAGCCACTTACAAGGGGTCTTTACTACTACAATTTGGCAATACAACAGTCCAAAAAATGAACTTTGATGATATAATCATAGGAGCGCATTTTTTTACTTATGAAGATATCGCGATGAATGGCTTTAAGGGACTTTATGGATATATCAATGATGCCAATTTAAGATCTAGAATTAAGGCATAATACCAACACGGTTTAATGCAATTCATTTTTGTCGGAGCAAACATTGTAGTGTCAACACAAGCAAATTTCACAGCTTTATATTTAAAACAAGGCCCCTCGGTTTTTTAACATCAATGGAGGAACCTGACCGTATAAGTCCCCATAGAGAGTGGGAAGGAGTTCTACACTCAGTTTTAATGAAGTGTGCAAAATTTGCGCTAAAAGGTCATTTCCAGTTCCACTACATACCGCTCCAAATTTCCCAATCATAACAAATATCACTCCACATGTTGATATAATATTATATATATATTACCACTGTATTTTAAATACCATTAAAGCTCGCAAAAACAAATGGTTGGACTGGGCTTAGACATATGGATGCATTCCTTTCCTTCTTTCCATTTTTTCCCTTGGGTTTTTTGCAAATTTAATAGCCCTTTTAGCTGTATTAAACTACAAACCATGGAAATACATAGTTGGAACCACTCACCATAATTTGCTACATTGCTCACCGGGACAGAGTTAAGAGCTTACAAGCCCTGTTTATATCACTCACTCGAAGCCCACCTATACCTTCAATCTCAAAAACTAACCCTTTCCCACCCCATCAATTAAATTGTTGATGATTTGGCAAGACTGCTGATAACGATTCCTCATCAACAGTGATAGGTGAGATGGGAACAGTTTAACGCTTTTTTTTTTCAAGTGTTCCAGACAATTATTTCGCAACATTGTACTGATGAAGCCGTTCGCATCGACTCAGATTACGTCGGAATTTTTAAGGAATCATGATAAAATACCTGACCCCCCACCCCCCTCCTCCGACCCCTCCCGGACCAACCCCCCCACATATACGACAGTAATATACCTCATAAAACCGTTATCATACCAACGTCCAACATATGGTTCTGTCAAATTTCGGGAATTCAAAAATAGTAAAGGAACAGATAAACAAAATTATTAATCCTATGTTATATTTCACTGACAGTGACGCCACTGTTTTCTTTGTCGCCACCCGCTAGCAACTAGGCATCCGTTGCCTTCCGGGAACCATAATGCACAGTGCATACCCGATATTGAATTCCAGAAATGTCAAACTATGCGGGATCTTTTAACCCCCGTCTAACCAAGGCTACTCCACCCCCCGGAAAAAATTGTATGGTCCTACCATTACCATTTGAGCGGTTTTGTGACAACGAAGAAACCCATGGTAGGGGCACTATATGGTATGGATTGTTTTTATACTGTCTCCAAGTGTGGCGTCCTCTTAATAAAGTAAAGATGTATGGTATCACTGGTAATGCCCTTTAATTGGTTTAAATTTCTTAATCTGAAAGGTATAATCACAAGCGTCAATATTATTCTGTTTTTTCATATTTGGATTACTTTTTGAAATTGATATTGGATACCTCAAGGATAAGTCTTTGTCCTCTTTTATTTATAATTTTTGTGAATTTCTTTACCTGAATCGGTTCTGCAATGTTTTTAAATGTACGCAGATGAACTACCCTTTTAGTCAGGTTTTCATCTGACCCAATTACCCTTCAAACTGACCTTGCACCCTAACTTGAATAAAATTGCTCAGTTGTTCAAGTCAACTAAACTTACCTTTAACTAAATAAAACTAAGTTCATGTTTGGTTTGTATCAGCATACACAAATAATTATACAAATTATTTCTTTAATGTAGGATCATGTTTCTATTGAAAAGTCAAATCATACAAGGATTTGGTTGTTATTTGATCCTTATTTATTGTTAGCAATCAGTCTAATTAGGTTTGTTCAAATGTTTCCAAAAAATTGGTGTGATCAGGAGAATTAAGCATTTTCTTCATAAGCTACAGTCAATAGGCTTGCCAAAGCTTTGGTCTTTCCTCATTTGACTACTCTGCAGTTCTGTTGGTCAATTTCAATACTGGGCACCATATGATCTCCAAATCGGCAAAACAGACTTGTCCAAGTCCTTCTGTCTGCAGACATTCGAACTTCAGTGGAAATAATTATTATGTTGTCAGGTCTTCCTGAGAGACCACTACTAATTGAAGAATTTCCTGAATAAATACACGAATAAATAAATAGTATTGCATATGTAGACCAGGAGCCCAGAAGGTTTTGATCAAAACATACAGAGATTCACCAATATCTGAATACAGGAAAATTCAGAGGGGGAAAAAATATAACTTTTGCAAAATGAATGTCTGCGGAGAACCCGATGATGAGTGATGGCCCCAGGAGAGGGGTAAAGTTGCTATGGGTCAAAAATGTTTGAACTGCTCTAAATTTATGGAATATATAGCTCAAATATTCCTTAGTAAACCAGGAGATAAAAAAAAAAAGTCCAATTGGGTCACATGCATGTGGTAACCTTTCCAAGGAGATTCGGAAAATAAGCTAACGGTAATTTGTTTAGTCAAGAAACGGTCAACGTTTGCAAGAGACATATCATTGTAAAGAATATCAAAAATAAATATTGAATTATTATACTGATGCAAAATATGCTTTTTTATTTTGCATAGGGTTGGTTCCCTTAATAGGGAGGGGTATAATATCCCCATCCCCATATAAGTCCTACAAGATATTTTGTACCCTCCCATTATAAAGCAAGAAGATGCCGAAAGTGCAAAAGCATTAATATTTGGAATCAGTATCATTAAACTTTAAAAAAATATTTTTTACAAAGAAATCTCGGTATTGCCCAAAGGGATGACCTTTCGTGAATAAACTAAAATGGACTTTAGCCTATTTTCCAATATCTTGGAAGGAGGCAGCACGCGATGGACCCCAACCACAATTACCGTTTTACTCAGGGTTACCTAAGGATAATTTGAACTATATTTCAAGTTTAGAGCAGTTCAAACATTTGACCCCCCACAGTAACCTTGCCCCTATCCTGGGCCACACGCATCAGCGGGTCTCCGGCAGACATTTCTATTTGCTAAAGTTTAATTTTTCTCTGAATTTTCCCGTGTTAAGGAAAATTGGTATCTCGTCTTTTGATCAAAACCTTATGACTGCTGCTCTAATGGTCTATTACACCATAGCTGCCCTGAAACAGGGGGTGAAACGCATTCAAAACCAGTCGTCCGTTGCTGGGCGCTGACTATATTGAATATTGACGAATATATCGTTTGGTGCTTGTATAAAACATTAATGTTCAATTCGATACAAACAATCGCCAAATATATAAGTTGTTGGATGTTGGGTGCTATCGGGTGGTTAAATTTGTCATACCCATGGCCACAACACGAATGAAATGACCAATCAGTCGTCTTGATTTAAATAAACCGCCTCAATTGAATCCATCAGTAATAAAATAAAAAACGTTCATCTAATACCCGCCATATCCAAGGTTTCAAAAATTGGGCCTATCACTGTGAATTGAGGGAGACTTTGTACGGCAGGAACTAGAACCCGGCGATATCGTATCAAATTTAAACACTAACTTATGGAGTACTGAACATTCATTGCCCAATGAAGAAACCGCTCAAAACATCTAAACGTAACATACCAAAAAACCCTGGGTAACGAGTGGAATCATCCAATCAATTAGAACTAAAAGATAAACTCTACAAGGCCCATATGGCCAAAAACCGACACTGAAAGTAAAACTAAAAATACCTAAATTTAGAACTAACTCAATTTACGCCTACGGTGTCTCAAAAAAATTCATATATTTCATCTCTGAAATTATACCCATTAAAAACAACATGAAAAAAAACCGTGGCAAGTTTTGAATAACCTTCTTGGTAGGAATAAAACGACAAAATTACCGGATTTCTTCAACGATAAAACTGGAAATAAGATTACGGATACTACGAATATTGCTAATAGGTTTAATGAATTCTTCAAAAATTTGGCACTTCGCTAGCTGCTAAAATACCTGCTCCTGCTGATAACGTTTGTGCAGCCGCTTAAAATTTTCCAACCACAATAAACCATGTTTCTTTTTCCCACTTCAAGTGAGGAAATAAATAAAATCACGAGAGACCTTAAAACCTAGTTGTAGCACGGGAATCGATGTGAGATAGCACTAACCTCTTAAATAAATAATTCAGAATCGATAGATACTTGTCATCACATATCAATTGCCCGTTTCAACTGGCTATTGTCCCGTCGCCTCTAAAAA
>JAMKCH010073151.1:0-19987 GCA_023653785.1 Ophioderma brevispina | reverse complement strand
GGCAGTAGTCCCATTTCTCTATACACATGGAATTTCAAAATTAATTTATACATGAAGAAACATAGGAATAATTACCCTATCAACGTTTTTGCATTGTGGTACACACACAGCACAAAGCAGTGTGTTGCAAAAAGGGCCATATTGGATTATGATTCTCAGAGAGGACTGGCAGAGCAGTCTCTTCCATAGATGCACAAAGAATCATTTTACACATAGGGCCTATATTTTAAGTAGGTAAGTAGATGTAAAAAGTCAGTTCTGGGACTTCGGTCTGATTTCTGTGCTTTAACCCCCACAGCAACCCCACAGAAACCCTCCTACATCCCCTCACCCCATACAACCCAAAGACACCTTCATTCCAAATTACTCCCCACATAAATCCCACAGCAATCCCTGTACAACAAGTCCTAGATAAGGTATGTACAGTAACTTCTGTAAAACCCGCCATCCTCACAAAATCCTCCTCAAAAATCCCCCATTCCCCAAAAAAAAATTCTGAGCCAAAATCGTAAAATAACGATTCCTGTAACTCCCATCACCACCAAAATCCATCCGCGTAAAAACACTAGTATCCCTCTACAGTCCACGTCAATTCATACATCCAAGACAAATTCCATGCAAAATCCATCAAATTTAAATCAAACAGCGTGCATCTGTGCATTATTATCAAATTTGATTTATAAAAATAAAAATATAATTAAAAAAAATATAAAGATGGGCGCATAAAATTCGAAATCTCCCCCGAAAATTTTTTTTTTTTGTTTTTTTTTTTTTTTTTTTTTTTTTTTTTTTTTTTTTTTTTTTTTTTTTTTTTTTTTTATCAGCTTTAGAAGAACAAAACAAGAATCCCAGGAAATCTAAAGTGGGGACGATCTAGAAGAAAATGCAGTACCCATAAATCACAGAAACAAAAAATATCGGAAACCAAAAATGGAAAATAGTGTGTCATTACTCTTCACGGAGGTGAAAAATTTGGGCACATCTCTTCTAGCAAAAAACTAGAAACCCGAAAACCCCCGCTGCTACTACAACCTAAAGGTAAGCGGAAAACAAAGACAAAAATGACACAGGTACTATGATTTCATTTGATAAAACCATCCCAAAAATCCTGACTGGATAAAATTCCATCCGGGATTTTTTTTTATTATGAAAAAATATTTTTTGTTTTATAAAAATAATATATACTAAAAAAAAATGGATCATAAGGTGGAGTGATCTTATTGAAGGTAAATCTATGAAATATTGATTTGATTTACACGAGATAAATGCATTCTTAGATTACAAGACATCAAACAAGGCAATTCTATAAAGTTTTTGCACGGGACCCAGTTTAGAAAAAAAATGGAAAAATGAAGACCAAGAAGTGTTCTCCAGCCTCATTAGACTAAGAAGAACAGATATACTTTGTGGTTGAATGTTTGTCAAGATTTGGATGATATAGTTAGAAAAAACTAAAAATTCCATTTGGATAAATGGGATTTTTTTTTTTTACTTCAATTTGTTGGCGGATTGACAGTCCCCGTGGAACAACCATCAATTCTTGTCACAAATGCTCTCTTGGAGGCACCTTCACTCAGATAATACAAAAATGGATCTCCTGGTTTTTCTAACACACTACCGATTACAAAGTGTGAGACTCCAAATAGCGTCTGTTGCTCGCCTTCTTGAATCCTTCAGATTCTCCCGCTTCGTATAAGTACTTAGTTTTACGTCGCTTGGAATCTGTTTTCATCTTCAATTTGCGGAGCTGAATTCAACTCCAGATTGATAGTACCCCCCGCATGAACCCCAGCAAGTGCCACGACCCCCACAGGTGATTCCAACCCGGGAATTTTGATGGTAATTTTGCGGCCAGATGCAAGCACCCTACTGTCTATGAGGCCACGCTCTTCCCACAATACTGTCATAAACGGATATTAAAGTGGTCTCAATGGTTTAAGAACGTTGTATGATGGGAATTAACTGCCAAATGCCATATTCAATTTTTGCTGAGCTGAAAGGATGTGTACTGGTATCTATAGCTAGCATGAAATTGATTTTTAAGGACACTTGTTGAATTTTCGACACAGAATAGGCAGGGTTAAATGTAATGTATGGCATTATCTGATGCATTATTTCACAAAATGATGTAGGCCTATATGTACTAGTCACTTGTTAAAGGAGGAACTTATGCAGTACATTTAGGAGGGTAGGTAAGTTCGCTGCTGTCATAATGGTATATCAAGTATTCACTAAGCGGTTGAAATCATGGTATAAATTACAATACTTTAATTTACGCTGCTTGTAAGGAGCTGGTTTTCATTCTTGAAAATTACTTTTATACCCATGTCAATTTCAAAGAAATAGTCCCTGTGCCTGTGATATTAGCAAAAGGTCGTCAGCTGAGAATCAATTTACAAGGAGGAAGACTTAAAAGGCAGTACCAGTGATTCAGCGGAACGAGGTCAAAATATTTAAAATTATTAGAAATCTCATAAGTTACTTTTTTCAAACTGAAGAAATGAGGAAAGTTTGAAAACACGCAATATTAAAAGATATTTTACGTGTTGTAGTTAAGTTTTTTGTTTCGTACCACTAATGACAACGATATGAATTCTTCTTTCTTTTAGCAGACTGCTTTTGGTCCTTATTCCTTGTAAGATATTTTATGAAAACTGTACTTGTTCCAAACATGTTTTGCAATCACTTATAGTGTCTTTTAGGGGAGGGGGCATTTCGTGATGCCCACCACCTCATCCACTCGCACTGGCTTACCTAAATAGTTTGGAGGATTTTTATCATCTGAACTATAGCCTTAAGTTTATACAATGTGTGTCTGTGGTGCAAATTCAATTTTATCTGTGTGAAATTCAAAAATTGTGTATTCTCTGTCCTGCACACCTCCCTTGGGATTACGACATTTTGTTAAGACTCAGATATTTGAAATATAATTTTTATTATTTGAGATAAATTAACCAAAATAGTAATCATACAAACTACGATAGTCCCCTATACAATGTTCAATTCCAACGCCAGTTTTAGAGATGAATCGAGTTTTTCGTTTTCATGCATTACAACATTTATGCACAGTATAACAGTGCCATAGGATACCGTGTATAACAAAAATTCCGGATCGGAATTTTTATAATAAAGTTGTGATATTTCTCTATGAAGGACTTCTATTTGAGGTTAGATTTTCACACAATGATTAAGATATGGACAGCATTATGTCATGCAAAAACGCGATTTTGTTTGAAAATATTTCGTTTCATTTCATTTCTCACATTGCGTAAAATCGATTGCAGATCGATAGCCAACAGCTTTTCCAACAATCGTTTTGGAGATATAAAATAATCGCTTTCAAAAACTTTTTTCTCGGTACTGCTGCGTGAGTTCTCCAATGACTGTTGAGAATGTTGTAACGCGGCCTGTTGTGTTGATGGGAAATTACCTGCTTTAGGGTGGATTTTTTTGTGAAGGACGTTAAAAAATCTAAATTTCCTCACTTTACTGATATGCTTAGAGGCCCCAAATCCGTCAACAATAATTTCACATTACAAAACAAAGTGCCACAGTGCTGAATATAGGCCTATTTTCTTTAGGTCTCATGCGTCACAACCCATATCACTGTTTACAAAGAATTACAAAGAAGAAAGTGTGCTGTGTTGTTTTAATGTAGTATAGTGTAGGGTAGTAGTAGTGTTCTGTAATATACATGCACCTATACTTCCATTAAAAAACCATGCACACTTTCTTCTTGTAATTCTTTGTAAACATTTATGGGTGACGCATGCATACTCTAACGAAATAGGCCTAAGATAATTCAAACTGTGGGGCCCTTTGTTTTGTCATGTGATAATTATGGTGACGGATTGCCTCTAAGCATATCAGTTAATATGTGAGAATTTAGATTTTTTAACGTCTTCACCAAAAATCCACCTAAAGCAAGTGTATTTCCCACACACACACAGGCCGCTTTACTAACACTTCTCAACAGTCATTTTTGGAGACTCCAACGCAGCAGTACCGAGAAAAAGTTTTTGAAACGAATTATATTATATCTTCCAAAAAACGATTGTTGGAAAGCTGTTTGCTATCGATCTGCAATCGTTACGCAATGAAACTGAAATGAACGAAATATTTTTCAAACATCGCTTTTTTGGCATGTACCATAATGCTTGTCCATATACTAATCTTGTGTGAAATATCTAAGCTCAATCGAGTCCTTCAAATAGAATATCACAACTTTATTATAAAATTCGGATCCGAATTTTTTGTTATACACGGTATCCGATGGCACTGTTATACTGTTGGCATTAAATGTTTAATGCATGAACGAAACTCCGATTCCATCTCTAACTCGGAATTGAACATTGGTATGGGACTATCGTTATTTTCTAGATTTACTATTTTTGTAATTTCTACTCAAAATAATATATTTTCGAAATCTCTGAGTCTTAACAAAATTCGTAATCCCCATGAGTGTGCATGGACAGATACTACACATTTTGATTCACACGAATAAAATTGGAATTTGCACCACAGACCCACATGTATTACTACTTAAGGCTAATAGTTCAGATGATATAAAAATCCTCAACCTATTTAGGTAAGCCATGACGAGATGGTGGATCACGAAATGCCCCCTTAAAGTACACTATCATTGATTTGCAAAACATGTTTTGGAACAAGTACGTTTTTTCCTAAATCTCTTACAAGGATAAGACCAAAAGCAGTCTGGATAAGACAGAATTTCATATCTTTGTCCATATTGTCCGTACGGACTATACTACAACACGTAAATATTCTTTTTAAATATTGGCGGGGGGTTTTTCAAACTTTTCCGTCCTTTTCTTTTTCAGTTGAAAAAGTAACTTAATGAATTCTAATACTTTTAAATATTTGACTCGTTCCGCTGAATCACTGGTACTGCCTTTAAGTCTTCCTTTCCCTTGTAAATTGATTCTCAAGCTGACGACAATTCTGTTATATCACAGGCACAGGGACTATTTCTTTCAAAATTGAACATGTGTATAAAAGTCCTTTTCAAGGATTTAAACGCAGCTTCCTTACAAGCAGCGTAATAAAGTATGTATTAATACCCGCATTTCAACATCTTAGTGAATCTTGTATATACCATATGACAGCTACCTACCTACCTACATGTACTGCATAAGTTTCCCCCCCCCCCCTCTTTACAAGTGACTAGGAAATATAGGCCTACATCATTTGGAAATAAGCATCAATAATGCCCATACTTACCATTTACCCCTGCATATTCTGATGTCGAAAATTCAACAAGTGTCTTAAAATCCAATTCATGCTAGCTATAGATACCAGTACACCCTTTCAGCTCAGCAAAAACTTGAATATGGCATTTGGCAGTTAATTCCCATCATACACCGTTTCTTAAACCATGAACCACTTGTAATATCCGTATGACATTATTGTGGGAGATCGTGCCTAGCAGTTAGGGTGTGCCTCTGGCGCCAAATTTCCATCAAAATTCCCGGTTCGAATCCCGGTGTGGTCGTGGCACTTGCTGGGAATTTATTCGGTACTATCAATTCGGGATTTGAAATCGTAATACCAGCTATTGATTAAATCCAGAATACCGCTCCCTCCTGGTTCACTTGGAATGTGCAAATGGATCATGAACACCCGCGTCCTTCGAGGGGACGTTAAGCAGTCCGGCCCGGGTACAGAGAGTCACAATTGTACATGTATATCGCAGTCCGTGTCGAATAAGAGTAGGGTGGAACCCCTGACTGTTCCCAATCCGCCCCAGCCTCATAGCGGGCCATGTTTAGGAGAGTCCGTATCATTGATACACGCTGCCCCGGATCAGCACAATTGTTGAACAAATCCTGACAACACCACCAGCCATTACCATGACTTGTGGACACAAACGAACGACCGATTCTTGACTTCTTACCCTCGTCTTACAAGGGTTGACCATCCCACCCCCCAAACCCCCAACCCCCCCCTTCCATGTGAACTGTGCTCCGGTGGGCTAAAATGAAAAAGACTAATCGTAAAAAGCTACCGATATCCTTTGCTCCTCCTTTCCGGCACTTAGCGTCATTGTTTGCACAGTATGGTTGTTAATGTAAAACTAGTCAGTTCCATCACTTAGAGCTGAAAACAGCATGCAATCCTATATTGCTACCTTTTTTAGCGCAAAATCGGATTTCGGCCTATTTTTCTGTGGAAAATGCTTATGAGGCCGACTCCGAAATTATGGCGTCATTGTTACTCCATCATTATGTATGTTTAATTTCTTATGTGGTCTAATGAAGGAAACGGATCATAGCTGTATCAAAATCTTAACTCTCTCCGTGCTTGACAATTATGTAGAAGTTATAACACAAGTTATGCATTTGAGACGGTGTGCCAAAATTTGCAGGTCATTTGGCAACCATCTAAATAACACCCAAAAAACAAAGACTAGGCTTGTTTTGGAATCATTTTAATGTATTTTAGACTGAATTTGACTATGCCCATGAAATAAAAACATTGGAAATGTTTTTAACCGGGGAAAGGAACAAAACAATCCAAATTGCAAAAATTAATGCGTGTGCCGAGTGCACTCGACATCCGAAGGGAGAGAGTTAAGCCATCAGGTGTTTTAATTGATAACGAATTCTCGAAGGGGGTGGTAACCCCCTGGTAAACCGGTTCCAAGAAAGCTTCGTAAGACGAGTGTTAATAATCTTGTTCCTGCCCAAATGTACTTTCAGGTAGCATCTGTAAATAATATTATGTTCGTAAAATAATGTCGTTTTAACTGTTAGCTGGACTCACACAGTTAAAACGACTTTTGTTTACATTTTATTTGCCTCCGAGTCCTTTTTACAGTTATTGGCAAATTTCGAGTCCCGGCTGCTGACATTTACGCGACGTTTTTTTTTAAAGAACATTTTAACAGTGTACTTCTTGCTATACAGTACAGTAAAGCTAAATGTGTTTAAGTTGGTGTATCCACTCCCTGTGGATTGTTGGCGTTTTGCGAAAGGTAGGGCAGTCATTGAGAATGTTATCCACAGTTTTGTGATGGAGAGCACATTGCAAGCTGGAAATGGTCGCAGCCCCCATCAGTGCATATAGATGATGTGACCTATGACATACTTTTTGACTTCATGACGTACTCTGTTGTTTTCGGCAGGCAAATATTAACATTAGTTTCTATGACCGACCCATAAATCTTGTCTTAAATTACTTGCAGAACCTTTCTGATCTAAATTGGTCATAAAATGCCAGCTGTAGCATAGCTTATATGCTGATAAGGAAGTTGGTAATTATTTAATTCGAAACAAAGTTAACGCAAAAAGCAGAATTTCCCCATGCAACGTATAGGGGGCTTTTGCCCTGCCAGTGGTTCTCACTTGCACCAACAGGGGGCGCCATAAACATAAACACATTTCACATCATCTATTGCTGTTGAAACGACCGACTCCTGTGCGAATCCTGTTCAAGGTGAGACATTCCATACGTGGAAGATTGCTACCCACATGTGGAGTTCTGTCATAGATGTGATAGTGATTGGTCTGGTCTTGGATTATCTAGCAGGCAGGGTGCTCCATGTCTGTACGATGTTGAATGGAGAGCTGGAGAAGTTTAGCGCGTGTCGAAGAAAGGTCGTCGAGTGCGCAGTCTCTGTCTGCCGTGTTGTTGTGATTCTTTGACAATGTTATGCAACATGTGCTTGTTGTCCAACAGAGCCTTATTCTTCGTTTGTGCGTGTGATGTTCTCTCCGACCACTGCAGGTGTAATGCTTGAAAACACTGGTATAACTCATATGAGTGGGACCAAGGGTCAGCCTTAATTGTTCCATGCTCTTCGTGAGTACTGTGTGCAGCTTCTTTGTGTGAGAGATATTGCACCGGATGGGCGCATATTCTCAGGCGTAGCCAGGGCCGTGATGGGTAGAGTGGATGTGCCTAACACCCCATGAGAATCAAGGGCGCGGCACAAGAGGTTTTATTCCCCGAAGCAGACCTTGTAAAAGTGCAAAGTAAGCTGTCGATCAAGTTTCGCTCCGCAGATAGGTTGGTGTAGGATGTATGGCAGAGGCGCTCCATTGAGGTTGAGAATGGCAGGCAGTAAGCGGTGGTGTGGCTTCACTAGCTTGAGTCTCCAGTCTTGAGATATGCCTGCCCGTGGGGCCATATCTGAAGTAAGTGTGATTTCTACTTCAGTCCAGCTTCTATCCGAGTGAAGAGAGCAAGGTCGTCGACGTAGCCATATCAGGTAATCGCTGATATACCATTTGACCAGCATTGGTGCGCATTTCAGGTAGCTCAGCCGATTATGAACAACCCCAATATGACTCGCTTTTCAAAAATTTTTAAAACCGTTCCCATTTATGTTTTCAGGCCGCTTTGCTAATACTTTTAAAATCATAATTTTGTGGAGGTTAGTTTACGTTTAAAACGTAATTTAACAGTCAAAAACGTTTTGAGAACGTTTAAGATGTGTTTAACACTCACTGCATAAGGGGTATGTACTCTTTAGTGCATCAGGGGGCCTTCATGGGCCCATTCTAAATAGCTACTTTCCGCAAAGTGTTCTGATGAAATTTTTTTTTTACCACATGGTTGGACCTTCAAACGCAACAATTTTAACCCTCGTCCAACAAAGGTTTTTTCTACTACATTCAAATAAGGTACAAACTATTCAAGTTTAACAATATGGACTCACAGTGACGTCATAATGAGAATCGGCAGCCGCCACTGTATGGGGAAAATTTTAATGGTTGTAAGATAAGACACGCTGTTTTGCAACGGTTACGAAGAGGTGTATATCTGAAAAAAGTGTGCAGTGTACATTGCTCAATTGCACCCGAGTTATAACAATGTGCCACGTACTTTTTTTCTGCAAGCCCAAACGGCCTGCCCATTTATTGCATCACATTAATACATGTTAACACAGACGAAAATATTTCTATATAATATAAAACCTAAAAATACACTAGAAGACTTACACTTACAAAACAACCTCATAAAAATATACTATATCACCTGCTGCACCACTTTGCAAGATTGTGATTCTTTACTGCTAACATTTTTCAATATCCTTATAGGTTTTTAGCCAATTGATAAAAGCTACATTAAAAAAATTCCAAAAAGGGGGGAAAAAATTTTTTTTTTTTACATCAGAATCCATATAAGACCTAGATGAAATGGACGCCCTAGCTAAATGTGTCCTTAAAAAATATTCACAACAATTTACAAATTGACTGACTTTACTTTTTTATGCAAATATGACACTCGGTGTTGTTTTAATTTTTGAATGGCCCGGACTTTTCTTTCAGTTTTACAAACAAACTTTTCAAAATCAGTTTGTGTTTTTGTTTTTTTTCTTACACTATTTTTAGAATTAATACTTGAAATGTTACAATTTTATCTCAAGAAAGCATTTCGAGCACAAGATTTTATAAAATTAAATTTAAAGTGGTCACCAACATAAAAATTCAGTTGTTATGTTTCCCTTACCCATAAACTTAATTATGTATGAATAGTTATATAATCAGTATTCCACATTCTTCAAATTGGACAATGAAATACACGCTGACTTATCTCTTATCCGCCTATGTAAGACGCATTCGTCGTGGCTGAAATTTCTAACAACCTTTGAAATTACTTATCTAGTAGTTGAACCTAACCTATTTTGTGTTATTCTATCCTACAGCAGTGATATTTCCGAACAACACAGAAGCTGACGAGGAGCTACAATTCATGTTCCGAGAAAAACACCTTGGTCGGGGAAAACTTTGGGCAGTTATTCAACGAAATGGCTGATAAGAATCCCGACCAAGAAATGTATGTCTTCTACGCGGGACCAAAGAACGGAAACATACAGACCAATGCAGAAAGAGGTGTGTATAGTATTTCCCAATCGTACGCGCAATTTTATCATTCATTAAGGAATTAAAGCGGCAACTGGCACATTTTCACAAATATAAAGTTCTTCAATTTGCTCTCAAATGATAGTATAGGCCATTCAAAGACAGAGCTATATTACACATAAAAATACATACCCCAAACAGATAGGGACATTGATATGAAGGATAAAGACATCCAGGTAATTTGTAGGCCACTTTTAAGTTTTCCATACCTTAATCAACAATGTTGATTATTACATGATATTTTTGACTCGTACCACTGAATATTAAAACCACAAAGGTTGTAGACGATCAACAGTGTGCATATCGTGGGAAACACATACGGCGTCGTGTTCTTGTGTTAAACGCGATTTTCGTCGTCTGCTGATTTAGCGTGCCGGCGACTTAAATTATAACAGTCTGTTTACCATAAGAAGCTTATTTGGTCTTCATCATTTCGGTTGAGGGCTTTGGTATATAAAAGCCTTACAACCAGCAAAAATATCGATTTTGAAAATCTTGAGGGCGCAACTATTTTTCAAATGTGGCCAGTGTCTCTTTCAATGGTTAAGAATCAAGTTGGGTTTAGGAAATATTGTTCGCGTCTGTCCCTTGTCTATCTTAGGACGCGGTTCACAAATTCTGAAGTTTCCAGGGGTCCAAAACACAGCCATAAGCCCCATTTGAATAAATTATCAGAGAGTAAAAAGTGTCCCATAACAATCACTGACAGTATCCTATCCTATGCAACTAAAGCAATTTTTTGTTTATTTGCAAGTTCAAAACTGTCCAAATTTCAAAACTTTTCTATGCTGCAAAAGCATGCCGATCATCTTGGTCTTGTGTTAATGAATGAGCTATAAGTCCAATGTCTATCAGGTGTGCTCGGTTTGAGTCCAAAGGTTATCTCGAGGTGATGTTAGTCAAAAAACTAAAGTGTGTAAAAATAAAACGAGGTTCAGATAGCCAATATAAAGGCCTTATTGCAGTTATACACGAAACACATTTTGCTGAAATGAAGTGGCGACCAAAAAGGAGAAACACACAAGCTAGAGCATGTTCACTGAATGTCCTTAATCTGTACACTAGAACCCACGATTCAATTTCAACGTGTTGTTTTTGTTACTCATATAAAACTGTAGAGTCGTCATCACTGCAGGCTATTTGGGGAGATACTATGACACTTTTTCTTTCAAACACTTATTTTTGATTTTAAATTATGGTTTATGATTGTTTTTTCTTTATTAATGTAGTTGCCACTCTTCTATAAGCTAATTATATTTCCACCTTTAAATGTTATCATCTCGCTTATCCATTAATAAAATGTAATGATTACCGAGTCAATCAATTTGCCGGAGCTTTACTAAAGCGAGGCATCAAGAATGGAGATACTCTTGGCTTCGGGCGGTAACCACTACGAATGGTTCTTGCAACCTGGCTGCCTTTCAAATTGGAGTCATAACGGTAAGTCGATCTGATGTCTATCGGTGTTACATTGGGTGGTAAGACATGGTTCCCATGGAAAACTTTTATGGAAACTTTTAAAACTAACTACATGTGTACACTACCTTGTCTCAGAAAAAAATTGTATTTTTGGACTTAATTACACTTACCCGGACCATGGCATCTATGATATATTCGCGTGGTAAATGGATAGCTGCTTTATGCATATTTACACCGGTAATGTGTATTTTTCATATTTTTAAAATATTTTACCTTGTTCTTGACATCATGCCTCCTTCAACAGGACATTTCTGTTACATCTGGATCTCCTCTACTGCTGTTTATCTGAAGGGTAAAACTACTGATCATAAATTTTGGCGTTATAGCTAGCAGGTTCGGGGCACGGGTCCCGTGGACAAAAAAAACCAACTGGAGCCCCTAGGTATGCGGCGAAACTTGGATCAAAGTTCAACGGTCGCCATTCATATGTTGCACTTCAGCATCGCACCCCTCACATATACAACACGCAACCACAAATACACAAAAGACTGAAACACGACAATTTTATTTAGGTACAAGTGAAATCACTAAAATTTAACAATAACAAACATATAGATGCCTTTTTCCCTCCAACTCCTCGTTTTTCTCTAAAAATTTTCGGGCCCCCCAATTCCTCATTATTCTAGTAAAAAATCTGGCAGACATGCAGTCTGAAATTGGCAATTTGGTCTAATAGGCCCAGAAGGATCCAAATTTTAAGTACAGAATAACAAAAGCAACCCCGGGGCCCGACCAGGGTAATACTGAAATCCAACGCATTATCATTTGGTATCTAGGGCCCTGGTTAAGACAGGGCCTCTCGCGTATCGGTATCAAATGCAGACTTGCGTCATGATATTAAGATAGATCCTCTCGCTTATCGGTAATCAGGCATTCTAGAAGGGTCCCGGAATACTAACACAGTGCGAAGCATTAGCCCTGTTTTTGAAAATTTGCATATCTCATGGTCATTTGGTTTACCCAGTAACGACTCATTCCTTGAATTCCTTATGTTTTGACTTCTATCGTGATAGGTTCACATTCGAATAGACTTCCGCGGATGTAAACACAACACTCACGAAGGTAACAATACTGTTGAATTCTTGAATTTTACGTTATGTCTAATGTTCATCTTCCTTGGCACCGTATCCCATTGAAACAGCCCATAAATGACACATACGAGCGTAAAATTGAAACCCAATTTCGGTTTACTTGACAAATGTCTTATTTTATTGATGCCATTGCATCAACGTGAGGCCTAATATCAAATGATCTTAAATGATATTTAAACAATTCCTGCTCGTTCTTCTTCACTCAGATTGATTTTTATCAAATTAAATAATAATAGCATTATTACTAGTGAGTGTGGTACTAGTAGTAGTAGTAGTAGTAGTAGTAGTGGTAGTAGTAGTAGTAGTAGATAGTATTAGTAGTAGTATTAGTATTAGTAGTAGTGTAGTAGTAGTAGTATAGTTAGTAAGTAGTAGTAGTAGTAGTAAGTTAGTAATGTTAGTATCAAATTAAATAATAATATTATTTTATTATATATTCTAGAGTATATAGTATTTTAGTAGTACTAGTATTAAGTGTAGTAGTAGTAGTAGTAGTATTAGTCGTAGTAGTAGTAGTAGATATGTAATGTATGTATCAAATTAAATAATATATTATTATTATTATATTCTAGTAGTGATATAGGTAGTAGTAGGAGTACTACTACTATATAGAGTAGTAGTAGTAGTAGTATTAGTAGTCGTAGTGTAGTAGTACTAGTAGTAGTAGAGTAGTAGTAGTAGTCGTAGTCGTAGTAGTAGTAGTAGTATTAGTAGTAGTAGTACGTAGTAGAGGTAGTAGTAGTGTTATTTAAACTACATAGCACTATACTTTACATTACAAACAACCATGGCACACTTTCTTCTTGAATTCTTTGGGAAACATTTATGGGTGACGCATTCATACTCTACCGAATAGGCCTATAATTCAGAACTGTGGGGCACTTTGTTTTGTAATGTGATAATTATGGTGACGGATTGCCTCTAAGCATATCATTTAATTGTGCGCATTTAGATTTTTTTAACGTCGTCACAAAAAAGTCCACCAAAGCATGTAATTTCCCATCAACACAAGGCCGCTTTACTACACTTGCTCAACCGTCCATTTTTGGATAACGCATCAGCATTAACCGAGAAAAAAGTTTTTGAAAGCGATTATTATTGTATCTCCAAAACGATTGTTGGAACAGCTGTTGGCTATCGATCTGCAATCGTTGCGCAATGAACTGAAATGAAACGAATATTTTTTTTATATTAACGGTGCAAATGAGAAATATAATTTTTCAATTTGCTTTTCTATTAGC
This sequence comes from Ophioderma brevispina, assembly GCA_023653785.1. Taxonomy (NCBI): domain Eukaryota; kingdom Metazoa; phylum Echinodermata; class Ophiuroidea; order Amphilepidida; family Ophiodermatidae; genus Ophioderma; species Ophioderma brevispina. Next base: position 6,289 of record JAMKCH010073151.1, on the reverse strand, counting down.
TTGGAATAACGAGTTCGGGTATTGATGCGGTCGCCTTCAGACTTGTGTGACAATCCGTCAAATTATAACCCGAGTTGTTACAAATCCCGCAACAAGCTCGATTGTAGAGGTGAGATCTAGTTAACAATTTCACAGATATGGAAAATGTCCACAATCACCCTTCATTTGGAATTCTTACCCAGGAGATATGGAGTTGGAAAGTAATCCCATTATCCCACTTGTCTAGGTTAACCTAAAATTGCGGCACTTGAAAAATATAAGAAAGCTTCAAAATGGCTAACAAAAGGCGTAGATCATAGGATAATGGTGTATCCAATCCAACAATATGTCAATTGGAAAATATTCATTGGAACTCCTTTCTAAATATTATAGTATTTCTCATTTAATGAAAGAGCAAGACCTTAGGCAATAATGTCATATTTTGAAAAAAACATTTAACTTCCGGATTTTGATTGGCACAATGCTAACAAAAATGACGATCAGTTTTGTGTATGTGTTTGTGGGGGAATGGTTGGGTTGATTGTGGGGGTGTGTGGATGTGTGTGTATACTATAAACTTAATTCTAGTAGTGCTTGTAATATTCTATTGGTTGCTAAACATTATATGTATTAGTGCTATCACAGTGTTTCTCACCTTTCGGCGATCCTCAGGCAACTGAGCTGAGTTATATATGGACATAAAGTTTATTTCTTTTTGACAAGGTTGGGTTGGTTTTTAACTTGTTTATCAAATCAGATCTTTTGCTATAACGTTCTTGAGCTTCAGTATTCCTAGTTTCTCGTCCAAACGTAGATTAACATTACCCGATAGTCCGGGCAGTGACGGTTTCAACCTATGTACGGTTTTGAAATAGCTGTTTTAAAAGCTTGGGTTAGGTTCGAGCTGGGCTAGGTTCAAGCTTGGTTGGCTTGGGTTGGTCACAGCAATATCTAGTTATTATTATTATATTATCTATATATACTTCTGGTGGTCTGTCTTGGGTGTGTCCTGTGTCTGTCTGCCTTACCGCGTCTTTTTTCTCGGAGACCGATGTCGCGAAGAGACAGCTACGGTCCGGAAAGACCCTTCTGTCACCTTGGTGGGTGTGTGCGCCTTGACCTTCCTAATACCGAAGTTATATTGGTTAATGGATCAAAGGTCATTGGGGTCATTCAAGTCAAAGGAGGTCAAATGGGGTAAACGTTGGTGTATGGACATGAAACTTGGGACGGTGGGGTCGATTGTTGATACAGAAAATTTTAAAGGTCACGATAGGGTCATTAGGGGTCATTCAAGGTCAAAGGAGGTCAAATGGGATAAGCTTGGTGTATGGACATGAAACTTGGAGGGTGGGGTCGATTGTTGATACCAAAAATTGTTAAGGTCACGACAAGGTCATTAGGGCTCATTCAATGTCAAAGGAGGTCAAAAGGGGTTAACTTTGGTGTATCCAGACGAAACTTGGTGGGTGGGTGCCCCTTGACCTTCCGAAGACCGAGTTTGTATTGGTTAGTGGGTCAAAGGTCATTAGGGGTCATTCAAGGTCAAAAGAGGTCAAATGGGTAAACATTGGTGTATGGACAATGAAACTTGAAGGGTGGGGTGATTGTTGATGTCGAAAATTTTTAGGGTCACGACAAGGTCACCAGGGGTCATTTTAGGTAAAAGGAGTTCAAATGGAGTAAAATTTGGTGTATCCAGACGAAACCTGGTGCACGGGATTGATTGTTGATGCCGAAAATGTTAAATTATTATGTCAAGATTCAGTGCCTCAGGCCCTGCCCTACCCAATCCCTTAAAACCCAATGTGATTCTTTGTTTTACTTCATTTCAGTGCACCGAAACTAAAATATGTCATCAATGCAGGAAGCAAGAAATGCAGGTTTGTTGGTATATATATATATATATATATATATATATATATATATATATATATATATATATATTTTTTTTTTTTTTTTTTTTTAAATTTGTTAAAATAGAAAATGAAAATAGTACGTTTCGTTCTATTGCACGCCTTGGGCCTCATGCGTCTTCACAAAATGCTGGTCACGGAACGCACGCACTTATACGGAACTTCGCCGTGCCGTTCAGTGCTGCGGTGCTCATCACGTATTCGTAGACGGTCTACGTATTTTATAGCGAATTCTCGATGGGATGGTAACCACCCCTCTTGGTAAACCCTGTTACAAAAAAAGAGACCAGAGTTACAATTGAAAACATACAAATTAACCCAATGTTGTTTTAAAAAAAGACATTCTTGATGAGCATTTGCAACGAAACCCCAATGAAATACCTCATTTTAACGAATTGTCACCGGAAGAACGCCACCTTTAACGCTAAGGACACATTATTTTGATGCGTGCCCCATGTCGAATATCCTGTAGGCATATGTCAAGTTTGTATATGAATAGCCCTTGAACCATACATACAAATTTGATGTACACTCACTAGCCAAATCACATTAACACTTTTCACTCCCGTTAGAACCCAAGAGGGGGTTCCATTCAGCCCTTTTTTTTTTTTTTTTTTTTGGGGTTAACTTTGGTGTATCCAGACGAAACTTGGTGGGTGGGTGCCCCTTGACCTTCCGAAGACCGAGTTTGTATTGGTTAGTGGATCAAAGGTCATTAGGGGTCATTCAAGGTCAAAAGAGGTCAAATGGGTAAACATTGGTGTATGGACAATGAAACTTGAAGGGTGGGGTGATTGTTGATGTCGAAAATCTTTAAGGTCACGACAAGGTCACCAGGGGTCATTTAAGGTAAAAGGAGTTCAAATGGAGTGAAATTTGGTGTATCCAGACGAAACCTGCTGGGCGGGGTCGATTGTTGATGCCGAAAATTTTAAAAGTCACGACAAGGTCACCAGGGGTCATTCAAGGTAAAAGGAGGTCAAATGGGATATAAACTATGGTGTATCCAGACGAAACCTGGTGCACGGGATTGATTGTTGATGCCGAAAATTTTAAATTATTATGTCAAGATTCAGTGCCTCAGGCCCTGCCCTACCCAATCCCCTTAAAACCCAATGTGATTCTTTGTTTTACTTCATTTCAGTCCACCGAAGCTAAAATATGTCATCAATGCAGGAAGCAAGAAATGCAGGTTTGTTGGTATATATATATATATATATATATATATATATATATATATATATATATATATATATATATAATTATATTATTATTATTATTATGTATATTATTATTATGTATATTATTATTATTATATTAAATTAACCCAATGTTGTTTTACAAAAAGACATTCTTGATGAGCATTTGCAACGAAACCCCAATGAAATACCTAATTTGAACGAATGTCCACCGTAAAGACGCCACCTTTAACGCTAAGCACATTATTTTGATGCGTGCCCCATGTCGAATATCCTGTAGGCATATGTCGAGTTTGTATACGAATAAGCCCTTGAACCATACCTACAAATTTGATGTACACTCACTAGCCCCATCACATTAAATTTCAACCTCCCGTTAGAAACCCCATATGGGGTTTCCATTCAAGCCCTCCTCTCAGGAAACCACTTTCCCGAAGGAATTTTTGCACGAAATTTTATACCAAAACGTGAAGGTCCACACGAAAGCCGACAAAAAACTGAATTTTATTAATGCACTCTAAATTGAGGGCACACTTTATTTCAAAAGACGGACAAAATTCAATGAATTGCACTTACATCAACACTTGAAAACGTATTTTAATGTTGATATCTACTCTACAAGACCTAATTATCATAATATTTAACCCAAAACTTGCATTTTTGGCACTCTTGTAATTTTTGACGATCCACTAATAAATTTTATATTGCAGCCATACAGGGTTAATTTGTTTTTTTAATATTACTAATAATTTACTTTCATGTTATGTGCGCAACATATACCAGTATGAAAGAAGCGCATTAATAGTCAGAAATTACAAAATTTCGACGAAAAAATCTTATGCGTAAAGCCCGGCCAGCGCGGAATACAATTTTTGGTGGGCCATAGACCCCCCCCACACACACACACACACCTAATAACACAAAATCTGCAGTTTTAGACGATTCCTGTACGTCCCATATGAAATTGGTTGTTCATCACATTAAAGCGACATGAAAATTCCCAGAAGAAGCGCCCTCAAGTTTGTCGAACCAGGTTTTTTGCCTATAATGGAATGCTTACCATTTATTAGATCACACCTGAATTGAATAAGACGAATAGCTGTCTTTATGTAATAAGATGATAGATTTAGTAATTTCCTTTCGTGCACTACCGAAATTCAAATCATGCTTCCAATAGGGCCGATTAAAATAGCAGGCCAGTTCAAAGCAAGGTTTGCGGTTTTCTTTCGTGCTTTGTCTCGGTAAGGCGGTGGTCTTTCAACGATCACTTGGCATTTGAGGGGAATTTATATCCTGAAAACTCTTCCTCCGTCACTTTAAAGGGTTAATTATTTTTGAGGTTACTAATAATTGTTTACTCCTGTATTGTGCACATAATCATCGAAAAATGGCTATGGTTCTTTTGATTTCAAAAAAATATTAAATAAAATAATTGACATTTATATAGCGCCTTTCACATGTATCAATTCGCTTTACCTTTATTTCGCTGCCACTAGAATATGTCGCTGCTACAAAATGCCAAAGGCATCCTCATACCTTGGGCGCCTCAATGGACAATATTCCTAACGGCTCCCTATTTTGCACCTTGGGTTGAGAGAGGCAATCGAGGTAAGTGCCTTGCCCAAGTGTACTACACATTTGCCTCACGGGACTCGAACCCAAGGACCTTGGATCAATCGGTCCGTTGTATCCACTGGACCACATGTGCCCACGTTCTCTCGCCACTTTCGTTAATGCCCCAGGGCTTCTGAGCGACCGCCACTAATCATCACATTAAACCGACCTCCCCGATATTTCCTGAGATGGCGCCCTCGTTTCCAAAAATTGAGTTTTTGTCAATGTACATATGGCTTGTCCTACGACTAATCACTGTGTGAATTGCTAGCTTAAATCGAATTCCTTCATATAGAAAATCAACAACTTTGTTTATAAAATTCCGGATCGATTTTTGTTATACCCAGTATCCTATGGACGTAATACTACACATAATGTTACTGCATCAAAACGAAAAATCGATTCATCTCAAATTCAGAATTGTGCTTTTAGTTACATCTTTTAGTCACTAATTGACAATTGTTCATTATTACACAAAAAATAATATTTCGAAATCTCTGAGTCAACTTTAATTAACGGCTTAGCCGTTTTAAAACAAATGGTATGAACAGTTACTATATTGTCCATAAGAAAATTATACTAATCCTGTGTGGAAATAGATAATCTCAAATCAAAGTCGTTCATGTGTAAAGCGTCAAATTTGTTGCAATGTTTCAGGATCCGGAACTTTTGTTTAGAACACATATGATCAGATTACACGGTTGCGATACTACGCATAGTGTTCTATATCAAAGCAAATATCCGATTCATCTCACACTTTGAGCTTTTCATGGTAACTATCTTTAGTTCTAGTTGATTATTTTGAATGAATACACACAAAAAATTGTTTCAAATCTCTCATTTTCAAATCTTGCTGAAAGGAGTTGTGTTTCTTCTGTAGAGCGCCAATGTACATACATAATACATTTATTATTATATTTTTATCAATTATTGAAAATATTTTTATGTCGTTATATAATACAGGATATCCACAACTATTGGCTTTTTCACACAGTGAAAGAAGTCGTTTTATTTTTTTCTGTTGTTAGATTTTCCGCTAATCTCTAATAACTATTACAAGTCATCACCATGCATAAATATAGCCTAATATTGTCCAATTGGATCACCACACAAATTACATTATATTCATTGATTGCGGTCATCTTACATTACTGACATTGTGGAAATCACACTTTTGCAAATCCCACCAATAAATGTCACCATAGCATTAGGAATAGGAATTTAATTTTTTCGCATTTTTAATTTTCTGCCACGATTTTTTCTCAAGTAAAAGAGAGAGTGGAAGAGATCGACAATCACCAAGTCACAGTATCCGTGTCGGCTTGGGTAGCATGCTTGTTTTGTGCTGAATTTTCGGAACTCATGACGAATTCTTTGCCATTTCAAAATTCACATATATTTCATGCGACCATTCTCTAATAAATATCAACTTTAGCATGGAAGTAAAAGAGGTAAAGTAAACTAATGACCTAGTTTAAAGTTAAAGAGATCTTTTTATTGAGAACAAAGGTTATAAGCATCCTCTGCATTGAGGAAAAAGATAAAATATTGTATTAAATTGTGTTCTCACAAAAGTTCCAT
>JAMKCH010073148.1:0-12819 GCA_023653785.1 Ophioderma brevispina | reverse complement strand
GAATCATATCAGCGATTGCAAGGAATTGACATACACATAATTCCTTAAGCCCCAAAATCAGCGCTCTATAGGTAAACAGAACGATTTCATAAATAAAAGACTTCGGAGGTCATTTGAATTCAGTAAACGATTGGGAAAATGGTGTTTAATACAAAAAACACATACCGGAGATGAGTCCCACGTCAAACTAACCTGTTGACGGTATGGACCTTTTTGTGGATCTAAATAAATGAGTAGGAATTATGATAATTCATGTAATATACACATTCGCTGATTAAAGTAGTTACGGCAAACTTAACAGTTAGTCTACAAATTAACTGGATGTCTAAAGCCTCTTACTAATGCCACTATCTGTTGGGGGCATGTTATGTGTAAAATATAAGTATTCTTCCAATGGCCTAGACATAAGTTTGGAGCAAATGAAGAAATTTCATGATTTTTGTAACATGTGCCAGTGCCCCTTTAAAGGATTTCCAAGTGTTTTATTCTAGATATCTCTCTCAGGTTGAATAAATCAATTTCAATTTTGTTGTTTTAAACTTGAAAAAGAGTGATACCAAACAAATGAGCAGGAAAGGAACGCATGGATTTTGATGATTCTTTGAAATTCATGAAATTTATCGAAATCTCGCATTGTATTAGATTCCCTGCATAGTTGTTTTCCTTTCTAAAAAGGGTGTTTATTTACGGACCAAACCGATGGCAAAGTGATATAGAAAATTTCAACCGTTGTGCAACGCCCCCTTAATAGGAATATACACTAATAAACACACGTAAGTGATACATCACTATTTGATGCGACAGTCAGAACCTCATTCAATCAAAGACTCGTTTTTAAAGCAATTTAGCATTTTTTTAAAGAGCGCCCCCAATTTCAAAAAAAAATTTGGAGATTTTTACACGATTGCATGGGTAAAGGGATTAGTAAACTATAACTGTGAATAGTTAAGCTCGAAATGTCTATGGGTCTCACAAACGAGGAATTTTGTACTAGAATAATTATTATCGGGGACCCGATAATAATTCTAAGGCTGCTGGAAACGGCCTTACAATGTAAATAGCAGGCGAGGGAATAAAGCGCCATGTAGTGTCTTACGCGCATCCATTAGTGTTTTTTAATAGTTCAGGAAAGCCAAGTTAGAGGCTATTTTCTCGATGGGGCACTATTTCATCATGGACGGGACAATAAAAGTAGCATTTCCAGCTCTGCCGTTAAGTCCAGATGGGATCCCCATTCTAATTAAAAAATCGATTTTTGTGATAATACGCATGTTTTAGGCATTCTCGTTCGCAGGTATAGTGTTCTAGACAATACCACCGTCAAACTGTGCCAAAAAATATCAAAATTTTGGAAATTGGGGGGGCGCTCTTCAAAAAATGTGCTAAATGCTTAATAAACAACCATAAATCAGCCGCTATTGATGACCTGTTTGTAATATACGACGACCAATTATGCTAGCAAACGACTACCCTCAGGTTAAAAATAGACTTTTGTGCTCAGGCATTGTCCATATTCCATTTAAGAAGTTTTGACGGTTTGAATTATGCCATGCAATTTCAACAAAAAATCTCACAATCAGGAAAGAGTTGATGAAGAGAAACACGTTAGTCGAACAAGTCCCTAAGCTACAGTGTGATTTAAACGCGATAGGTTTGTCTCTTTTAATCTCTTACTCAAATAAATTTCACATTCGTATGTAAATGCCTTTCCGTAATTTTTTTTTTTTTTTTTCTGTAATTGGACGCCCATTCACTCCTATGCAATCTTTCCAGATTAGGGAATGGTTGTCGTATGACTGAAATGGATTAGGTTTATTAGATTGGTATCCCCGACACTTTACAAGTTTAAATAGCACGATCTATTATATATAGTTATTTTGTTAAATCCATAAACATAAATAAAAATGCCTATGCAAAAAATCTCAAAATAACTTGGCGCCACAACTGTTTTCGTTTAAAACTCTCAAACATATATACACAAATGTATCGTGGAATGATACATGGTTCCAGCTTTCAAAGTGACGGAATAAAATCAAAAACTAATATCAAACGTCCCTCCAGTATTTGATTTCAGTTGAAATAACTTGTTTTATTCATGTGCATATCAAAAAAGATCGTGACAAAGTCAATGGACGATTCATATAAGTGTAGAGCTGTCAAAAGTGAATTGAGTCCGTGTTTTTTTCATTTCTTGCCAACATAGACGATTTAAATTGTGTGAGACGCCCCTATATAAAAGCGCAAACTACTCGCAAATTGCAAGGTGCCCAACTACCAGTTATGCCGTTAAAAACAATGTTTAAAAACATAATCGGGTTATATACAGGGCTGTTGGTTGTTATTATGTACATTTAAAAGCTTCCTTGCCATTAAAAATCCCCAACCAACAACGACCTAACCCAACCACCCCATCCCCCCCTCTACTACCCCTTCACCTACGCTGTCCCCCCCACCTCAATTCCTTACTCTTCTTACCCATAAATTCTCCCCCCCCCCACCCCATCCTCCCCCCCTCCCGTACTCAACTCCCACCCACCCCCCCACCCTCATTCCAAAACCCGCACACCTTACCTTCTAGACTATATCATCACCAACGCCCTCATCCTCCCACCCTCACAACCCCCACCCGAACAGCCCTTAACCTCCCAACACATAACTCCCCAACCAGGCCATAACCAATACCCCCACCCCATCCCCCCCATCTCTATCCTCCCACACCCCTCACCAAGTCTCATTACCGCCTCCCCCCAGATAACTCTCCCCCCCACCTCAAACCCCTCTTCTCACCCCTAACCCCCCCCCACCTCCCCCCTTCCACACTACCCTTCATCACTTCTTCCACAACAACCCCACCCCACCCCCACCTCCACCCACCACTCCTCCCCTCCCGCCCGTACACCCCTCCCCACCTCCCCCCTATCCCACCCCGCCCCCTACTCCCCCTCACCACACTAACCATCCCCACCCCCCCCTGCAAACTCCCCTATACCACCCCACCCTATACCCACCGCCTCTCCCCACCTTCCTTCCTCACACTCAACCCACCCGCCCAAACCCCCTCACCATTCTCCCCCACACCCCTACTTTTCTCTCCTTGTCTATTTTGTCCAACAAATGCGCCAACGAGGAGATGTAACACCTCAGGGTTACTAGAAAAAAAATGAAAATTCCTGATTTTTGCACATATTCCCCTCTGTGACAATGACTGTAAGCTGAGAAATTTTTCTTTGGCAAAAAATATGAAATTTCTAATTTTCAAACAAGAAGTTTAGCATAGGCTTTATATTGTGAAACATTGGCAATCAAAATAACCTTTTGTTTCACTTTTGAGACATTTCTGTACCACAATAAGGTAAAAAAATCGATGAGTGTCTAGCCTGTTCAAGGCTGCACTGCTAAGAACAGACCGAAAATGGTAATTTATATAAGAGTGGGCTTTTGGTAGGGTATAATGCTCAATCTATGGCAAAAAACACCAGTAGGATTGCTGTGCAGATTTAAGAGAGCGCCGTGGACAAACGGTTAGACCTACTCTTCGTAGAAGCTGACAACCAAGAAATCTTATTTCTTAAGGTGTGTAATTTGTGACATACGGTACTGAGAAATATCCGAAACGACATTCTACCAGGGCTTCTAACATGTGTAAAAAACAGGCCTACTCGCAAGATTCATACAAGTGGCGGGTAATCACTATCCTGAGTCATTGATCAGTGATTGGATGGTGCGCTGTGAAGTGGGAATCATTATGATTCGATCAAAAACTTATGAATGGATCCATGTCACAATGTTGGTGGGTGGGCCAAAAGGTCGAGGCCCGTTACAAGTGGCACACTAACACGTGTCACTATGAAGACTAATCCTGACAGGCGCAGTGGCAACATTCGTGTAAATATGAACACCGATCTTCAATGCGGCAATTTTACTAAATTTGGTTACTACTAGTCAGTTACATAATATAGTATTTTGATAGACAGTATGGTATATATTGTACTTTATCGTATGCCACAGGCGTTTATATTAAGTGCAGATAAACTTTTTAATTCAAATGTCTCTATTCTTTCATTGCTTATTTAACATCTTTATTAGGCCTTATTTACGGTTATCTACTGGAAAAAAAAAAAGGTGTTTTCACTCGATTACTTCGCTGATAAAATCTATTCAGGACATTCGGCCCCGGTACCGATCTGCATGAGACATGCCAAATTAGACAATGGTGAACCAATACGTTTACTGTCATAACTAAAATTTGTACCTATATTAAGGGATATATACGTAGCGATGCGATATATCATTTGTAAATTATCTAAGAAAACAAATTTGATCAAAGTAGGTCTTCAAATGGGTTGTGATAATTTCATTTTAGACTAAGTACGCTTTTGCATTTAGAGGGTGATTTTTCAGTTACGCGCCACTTCATGAAGGAGAGAGCTCAAGGTCCACTCGAAAGGTATACGTCATTTATTTTACCCAGTCTAGTAGGTGGAGATAATTAAATATGGTATTTGGAGCGGATTGTAAAAAAATATAGGTAAACTGGTTTTTGCTAACTGAACAAGCACAAAGGACGAGAGGTGACTAGAACTCGAACCCGTGTGCTATTGTACTTTTCTGATGGTGCTAAGAACGCGTGTTTTTATTAGCAACGCGGTGCTTTTTCACTTTTTTGGATTGGCTAGGTAAGCAAAGCGTTATTTTCTGAAGCAGCGGGTGTGACAAACGTTATGACCTTTTTAGATGCACATAAACGTCTCCACTCGGGAATCAGCGATGCAACGGAATGCCCTCACCTGAATTTATTGAGCCCAAATCAGCTTCCTTATAGGGTAAACAGAACGAGTTCATAATAAAATGACTCGGAGTCAGTATTCAGTAAACGAGGAAATGGGTTTTAATACAAAAAAAACAAATCGGAGATGATTCCAGTCAACTAACCTGTTTGACCGGTATGTGACCTTTGTGGAGCTATATCAATGAGTAGGAATTTATGATATTCAGTAATATACACATCGCTGATTTAAAGCGGCCAAACTTAAAAGTAGTCTACAAATTAATGGATGTCTCAAGTCTCATAAGGCCGAGATCTGTTTGGGGGCATGTGATCTGTAAAAATATGTTTCTCCAAGCTGGACTATTCATTTGCGAGCAATGAAGAACTTTCATGTTTGGTAACTGTGCCAGTCCCCTTTAACAGGGATGCAAGTGTTTTATTCGAGATGATCTTCGTCTCAGGTATCAAAATCATCAATTTGTTGTTTTAAACTGAAAAGAGTGATACCAAAAAATGGAGGAAGTCGGATTTTGATGATTCTTTTGAAAATATGAAATTTATTGAATCTCCAATTGTATTAGCTACCATGCATTGTTTCATTTAGCAAAATGTGGGTATTTACGACCAAACCGATTGGCCAGTGATGTAATATGAAACATTTTCACCCCGTTGTGCAACGCCCCCTTAATAGGAAATACCACTAATAAACACAGTAAGTGATACATAACTATTTGATAGTCGACAGGTCAGAACCTCATCAATCAAGATTTCGTTAAAGCAATATTAGACACATTTTTTAACGAGCGCCCCAATTTTTAAAATTTGGAGCTTTTTACACGATTGGCAGTGGTACTGGCTAGGTAAACTTATAACCTGTGATAGTAAAGCTCGAAAATGTCTATGTGTCAAAAACGAGGAATTTGTCTAGAATAATTATTATCGGAGGATCCCGATAATACAACGGGCTGCTGGAAACGGCCTTTCCACATGTTGAAATAGCGGGAAATAGCGCCATGTACGTGTCTACGCTCATCCATTTAGTGTTTTAATTAGTTAAGGAAAGCCACGTTCGAGGTTATTTTCTCGAGGTGGCATATTTCATCCGGACGGACATAAAAGTAGGCATTTCCAGCTCTGCCGTTATCAGTTAGGAATCCCATTCTAATTACAAAAATCGCTTATTTTGTGAGAAATACGAATGTTTTTAGCATCTGTTCCACGGTATGTTCCTAGACCAATACCAACGGAACTGTGCAAAAATCATTTTGAAATTGGGGGCGCTATCAAAAAAATAAAAGTGCCTAAATATTGCTTTAAGTTAAAACAACAGAAATCGCCGCAGCTGCTGACTGTTTGTAATACTTACGACGACCAGTATGCTAGCAAACGAATACCTCAGTTTAAAATATACATTTTTGTCTACAGGCCTTGTCATATTCCATTCAGAATTGACGGATTCGAATTATGCCATTGCAATTTCAACAAAAATCTCAAATAATAGAAAAGCATGTTGTATGAAGAGAAAAGTAGTCGAACAAGTCCCTACGCTACAGTGTGATTTAAACGCGATATGTTCTGTCTCTTTTTCATCTGTACTCAAATAAATTGACATTCAGTATGTAACAAATGGCCTTTCAGTATCTTGTAATTGACGCCCCTTCACTCGTATGCAATCTTTCAGTATTCAGGAATGGTGTCGGATGATGAAATGATAGTTTATTAGATTGTTCTCCCCGACCACTTTTTACAATGTTTCAAATCTCACGATCTATTATATGATAGGTTATTGGTAAATCCCATCACCATAAAAACAATCCATATGCCCAAAATCGTCAAATAAACTGGCGCAAAATGTGTCGTTACAATCTCAAACAATATACAACTAAAGAAATTTTACCAAGATGTTGTTTTAATCAAAAAAGGAAAAATAATCAAAAATTTAATATCAAAGTCATAAGTATCTTTGATTCAGTTGAATAACTTTTTTTATTTCATTGGCATATCAAAAAGATCGGACCAAATTCAAATGGATCGATTCATATAAGTGTAGAGCTGTCAAAAGTGAATTGAGTCCGTGTTTTTATCATTTCTTGCAACATAACGGATTTTCAATTGTGAGACGCCCATCGATTAACGCGCAACTCTAGACAAACATTGGCAAGTGGCAACTACATTGCTATGCCGTAAAAACAAGTTTTAAACAATCTCGGGTTATACACAGGTGTTGGTGTAGGATGTCAATTAAAAGCTTCCTTGCCGATTAAAAAATGCGCAAACCAGAGATTAAACATCTCAGGGTTCCTAGAAAAAAAAAAAAAATTCCTTGATGTTTGCACATATTCCACTCTGAAAGATTAAAGCTGAGAATTAGTTCTTTGGCAAAAAATTATGAAATTCTAATTTTCAAACAAGAAGTTTAGCATAGCTTTCCTTGAAACATGGGCAAATCAAAATTCAACTTTTGTTTTCACTGTTTGTAGAAAATTTCTGATACCCCAAATGACAGGTAAAAATTATGAGTGTCTACTTGTTTTCAGGCTGCCTGCTAAGAACCGACAAAACTTGCTATTTTTTTGTATGTACATATCTCAATTATTTTGTACATGGGTTGCAGGTGAAATCAGTGCTTAGCATTGAAGAGGCTACCTGAGCGAAAGATTCAATAAAAATAAATGTTATAATCCTTGGTGGTCTGTTGGGCGCACGGGATTAGGCGGCCTCTGTCTGGGTATAAAAACCAAAAATACCTTGTGGTAGAGTGCAGTGCTTGTGCTACTCAGGGCGCTCTGCCTGAGTGGATGTATGAACTTTGCATTGGAAGGCTGCACTCATGGAGCCCTATAGGCTGAAAAAAAATAACTTAATCTAGGTGACGCTGGGACTAAAATGGCAATAGAATTTCTTTCACCACAATTCATTTCTATATAGTCCCCAGATGCCTACAAAAGTCCCGAAAAATCCAGTGTGGAAATATGGCTAATGGCATATACTCCAAAATGGCCGCCAATCGAAGATGTTTACAAGAATTTTTTTTATTTTTTTTATTTTTTTTAGTTTTTCCTGTTTTTTTTACATTTGTTATATTAATGAATAAATTAAATTTGTAGTCTATACAGAACCTTCATGCTGGCAGAAGTGTAATTAATGCATAAATCCCAAATGGCCGCCAATTTAGACTTTTACAATGATGTCTTATTATTGCTTATTTGGCACCTAAAATGCATAAATTTATTAATTAGTGACTTTATTACTTTGTCTTAAAGTAGGCACCATACATGCTTGGTAGAATTTGCATACATCGCAACTGGCTGCCAATTCAATGGAGCAAATAGTGAAACTTCTGAATCACACGATTATTGAACTTGACTAAAAAACCCACCTTAGATTTGCTTTCACTATCACTGGTTATTTAATGCCCGACTAGCTCCCACTTCCGTCTTACACCCCCCACACACACACGCGTCCACACACACACACACCCACACCACATCCCCCCCCACACTACAAACACACACGCACTATTCTTTCCTCGGACAGCCAACTTGCCACCTCTATGATATACTTACGACCGCCCCCCCCCTCATGATAAAATTGTCAATAAATAACATGATATGTAAAAGTTATCCTGGTCCTTTGGGAATCAATACTAAATCAAAGTTGTTCTCCCACATCCCAATCAAGCACATGTCATGCAAAATGTTAAGAATTGGGGGTAAAATATAGTAAAAACCGCTACTAAGTCTTATTACATCATTGAGAATGACATATATCTGTGTTGTAAGACACGTGATCATACGTGGCGATTTTCGCAGTTGGGTATGCCAGGAACAGTGATGCACGTGAAGGTCAACAGATGCGATCTATTATGACGCCAAAAGGTACCTTTGGTGTTGCATCGTGTGAGCAGTTTTGTCCATCTAAAGTGATGTTAATTTCTTAGCGCAGTGTTTTGCAAAGTTAAAAACAGTGCCGGCAATCTTGGGTTTGTAGAGTTTCTCGTGCAACAGTGGAAGATGGAATCACAGGTAGAGTGATATGGTCTTTCTGCACACTGTTCTCAGGCTCAAGGAATCGCCAGCTATTCCAAGTACCATAATCGATGAATAGGAGACTGCGATAGAAACGCTCGAACTCTGAGACATAAATATTGGAAGAGAAGATGGGTGCCAAGACAGACCCTTGTGGGACACCAATCCGAAGTTTGGGCTTTCTTCTGCATTGCCCAATTGATGTCCCCACACCCAAGTACAAAAGATCGGGATGAGCAATTATAAAGACAGAGCTTGAAATCAGGGAAGATTTGAGTAGCTTAATGTGTAGAGAAATCGGATGCCCAGGCTGCGAATAAGGCGCGTGAATAATAAAGACTCCCAAACTTGGTAGATGCTTTCATCTGGAAGCTGTGCCGATATCATTGAACATGTATGGCTATCGTTAGGTTGTTGGAGTTACACTTTCGAAAACAATTGGGTGAGGTAGATTTAACAAGTGGAGATAGCGGCGGATTTTGTTCTATACAAGTTAGAGGAAAGATTTGGAGCATCGCACAGCTTCAGTCACCATAGGCTTCAATTTCGGATGGATGTTGGCATTGCCAGGAGCTTTCCCTATTCTGAGACTTGATTCCATTGGGACTCCATTATAGACAAGTTTAATCGTGCCACGTGGTATGACAATTTATTAAGAATACATTTATGTCGGAAAGTCAAAATGGGGTTGAGTACTCTAGGACCTCCATTAAAGTGAGGCAATGGCCCCAGGCGGGGATTCAAATTGCACCCTGAGATAAAAGTTCAGACTTTGACAATTGCCTCACAAAGACCAGTGAGTCTTTGCTACTTTGCATTGTTGATAATATTTGAAGCGATGCATTTTAAGCAAAAAGGACACTACTTAACTGGACAGCTACGAGAGCTTGGTGACGGTGTTCCAGGACTTGCAGCTGAGGTGGGTAAAGTTTGAGTTGGATTCTCCTCTCCAAATTCTGGTAACGTTCTTTTGGCAAAGAAAATCCATAGCTGTGCTTCTATTCTCTCAGTATCACAGTCGGTCTTAACGCGTCAATATACAACCGGCAATCCTGTCTCAACCGTGGGTGTAGGATTCGCCTCTGGAATGGATAGATGCTTGGTGAAGCAAGCACAGAGCAGAAGTCAGAATATGCGTGGTTGATGGTAGAAGACTGAAGAAGTCGCGTCTGGCAGCTTGGAAACAGTCACTAAGTAGTTGTGTGAAATTGCCACTTGGGCCAGTTGGCTTTCCATCTGAAGTTCGATCTGTTTTGTCGAGGCTGGGGTTTGTGGCTCTTGATGTCACCATAACCAAGATAGGGCACCCCCCTCGTGGCCTGATCTGGTGAATTTAGGAAGGATCTTTCTGGAGCAAGCGGGATCGGATGTCCCAGGTGAATGTTGAAGGCGGCGAGAGATAAAACGCCATGAGTGCTTGGTTCGAAAGTAGGCACAACCTTACTACACCAGCAATTGGAGGGTTAGAATAGTCGTAAGAATAGTCATTCTAAGACCTTCATTTCTGAGGACGAGTTTTGCCGAGCTCACTAAAGTCTCTCCGCCATAACTTCAGGAGCTCAAAAAATGAGCTTTGGTTTTCGGCAGGTGTGGAAAGTAGTTACACGGCGTAGTCTGGCACAGGACTGGAAAGATATCTCTAAATCGGTACTGGCGGTGAGAAATACTACGTTATAGGCGGCCCATTAGAGAAGGTGTGAAATGAAAAAATAATCTTCTTTTTTTGCATCGGTGTCCGAAATTTTGACTTTCTTACTGCAGGCTCTGATACCCTACACACTAAAAACAACGTGGTAATTTTCCGTGGAAAGGAGTCAACTATGCACACTACCACGCGAAAGAGTGTCAAAGGTTGACACGAAAGGTTCAAACTTTGAAGCTTGTGGTCAAAATTTGACCACTATTGGGAGGTAGGTGTGCATAGTGACTACTTCCACGGAAAAGGACGACGTTGGTTTTAGTGGCTAGAGACTTTTGAGGAAAACTGAACATTTATCAGTAGGTTTTTTAGACGCAATCTCTATGGGCATTTACGAGCACCAAATATTTTCCAACGGTGCTACGACACTAGGCTAGCTAATTTAATAGGCACGCTAGTACTTGTCCGCACACCGCCATATTTGGTGGATACAAGTAGGAAGGAACATGTGATTATAAAACATTATTAAATGTAAAAATTTTAACAAGTTAGGTCTGCAGAGCAATATAGGAGAATGAATACAGCAAATACAGAAACTCTGAAAAATGGCTGGCTATTTTGCATTTATACAAATAGTTATCCTTCCGCCAATCAGTTATGGATTTCTATATAACGAGTGAAGCTTAATGAGATTATGTAATGGAAAACTATTGTTTTATGGCTCAACAGCATTAGATCAGATTTACAAAAAGAATGTAAAACATAGGAAAAATTGGGCGGCATTTGGATTTTATACAAATTAGGCGTTGTTCCACCACTTGGATTTTTTTGGACTTTTAGTATGTCATTCTGGGGGACCTTATAGAAATGCATTTGGTTGGAAAAAATTCTATTGCAATTTTTTTCAGGTCAATCATATATTTCCCCAGCCTAATAGGCCAGGTGGTATTAGAGCCATTCAATTAGGTGCTTGATAAACTAAATTTTTGCCATGGTTATTGCTATTTCTTTATTTTTTTGGGCGGGCGGGGGGGTATGTTCCACTCCTCGCATGATTTTAGACATGAAATGATCTGTGACAGTATTTCGTATCAGGAACGTGTGAAGAAGTTGGTAGAGCGCCTTTTAAACAAGGATATTGAGTATCGAACATATATTGAAAATCAATGATATGAATGATATGGATCCTTGAAATCGCTCGTTGCTCCTTTAAACTGTATGTTAAGAGGAAAAACAGGCGGTATACTAATAAGCAAGTATGGAACTGGATAACGATTGCATGGTTGGCAGTTAAGACATCACAGTAAAGGGGTTCTTTAGGAACCTGCCTCCATATGTACGAAGTCTTGTGATCTGATACCACCAAAGTAAAAACATACGGTAAATTTATTAGTTGTACCTGAGCTTTTGAGGGATAGGGATGCCTCAGTCACGGGTCTAATATGCAACAGTATACTAACACACAAGACATGACATGCCGAAATGCCTTTCATATTCCAATTTATATTTTTCCATTTTCTTATTTCTATAATTCAACAAACGATATAAATACAAAATACGATGGTGACTTTGGGTGGAGGAGACCAAAAGACCAGATGTGGGCTAACCAAACAAAGGTTAAAATTAAATCACAAATTAACATTAAACAAAGATATACAAGCACACAAGTCGAGACACTGCTCTAAAAGAAAAAAACATTCATAAATTTTAATTTTACATTAAATTCAGAAATTCTCTAAGACAAGATGTAACGCGAAAACATCATTTCATAAAATGACCAAAGTTTTACTTCTATTGATTTTTGAAGTGCTTAACCGAATTCTTTATATAGTTGGTTCTATATTATCCGAAAGAAGATAGGTTCAGATGTTCTGACCGTTTTATCAGAGAATACCTTGTTATTCTTAACGTATAATTGCCCAATTTCTTGAGTGGCTAGTTATGTATCCCAGGTATTTGGTGAAAAAACCCCTGAAATGATCTGGTAATTTGCCAGTAGAATATTTATACATAAAAAACTCCCAAGTCTAGTTGGTAGTATCAAAACATTCAAATTATTTCAAATATTAAAATGAGAAAATAATGGAATTAAGTGATCTGTAAAGATATTGATGCTGTTCTCACAGCCCATTTTGAAGCTTAAGTATTTTATCTAAATACATTTACATGTGTCTCTCACGCTAATATGCCGAAATTTACATAAGGTAATATGAGCATGCAAATGTGTATGAAGGATACGTTTAGGATATTAATGTTTAAGTTTGTTAGTAGACCACGTTTCTGAAATATTTAAGTTAAGCCATCCAAAATGATATTTCCAAAAAAATATAAGATTTTTGCAATTTGCTACCCAGAAATTTGGTTTTGTTTAATGTTCTAGGGTT
>JAMKCH010073146.1:0-47110 GCA_023653785.1 Ophioderma brevispina | reverse complement strand
TTTGGTTAAAGGGGCATTTCGTGATCCACAGCCCTGTCCCCCCGACTTACCTAAAAAAAGTTGAGATTTTTATACCATCTGAACCGTTAGCCTTAGTAATCCATGTGTACCTAATCTTACATGCAAATTCGGTCGTATCTGTAAGAAATTCGCAATTTTGTATTTTCTGTTCGTAAACAGACAGAAATTACAGCATAGTGGCTTATGGGACCGTAGGAAACAAGCATTTGCTCATAACACAAAACCGAAAGCTCGGAATCAACTCAAATTTTGTGAATAAGCTTTTCTCAATGATATCTAGTGAACCTTGAATAAAACAGAAGGTGCTGGAATCATGAAATACACCTTTAAAGAAATGTTGTTATACACTGTATGTTGATAATCCATGTGAAGATGATTATAATTTCTTATTTATTTTTTTCAATTACAGATGCTCGGTGTGCAATAACAGACTTTCATCCTGGTATTTTGAGAGAGATGGCCATCTGTTCTGCAGGCATGACTACTGGGCCAAATTTGGGGAGTTATGCCAAGGGTGTGCCCAGCTTATAGCAGGACCTGTTATGGTATGTACATACTAGGCCAGGGGGTTCAACTGGTGGCCCTTGGGCCAAATCTGGCCCACGAACTCATGTTTGGCCACCAACCAGTACAGAACATATAGAAACTATTATATAGAAGCTCGGAGAAACTGGCGAGCACAGAACTAAATAAAGACAAAAAATACACGGTCTCGAACCCGGACCTCTCGCTTTCTAGGCGTGAGAAATAGCACTGGGCCACAGAGGACTGTGTTTATGTGGATACCAGTGAACGAGCGCTAATGTATTTCAGTCTTTATTTTCAGAGTTTCAAGCGGCCGTAATTATATTTTATATTTTTTTCCTTGCGTGCATTGAATTGAGTTTCGCTTCATCATAGATTCTGCTAGAATCATGCATATAAGGCCATCCCATTCTATAATACAAAAAATATAAAATATAGAAAAGATAAGAATATAAATTACATTTTGCCCTTGAGCATGTGAAATGTATTTGGTTCTCTTTGGCCATTGGGCTGTTATAGTTGGAGAACTCCTGCACTAGGCCATTGTGAGTTTAATGCACTAGGCCGCTTGTGGGTGCTGAAGTGGCTCCAAATGCATCAGCCCATTATGGGTACCACAGTGAGTCCAATGCACCGCTTGTGGGTGCTATACACAGATGTCAATATAACCCAGACCTGTGGATTCTCCTGAAATGGCGTAACCAGGATTGAGGTGCCCAAAAGTATTATAATGAGCATACGCACTTCATTATCATAGTTTTGGGAACCACCATATTTGGTTTGCATATTGTCGTATTTGGAAAGTCCTTATGCATATTTATGAGATACGCAAGTATTTTACGTTCATTGCATTTAGTGAGTGAGAACAAGAACAACAACTGATGCCACATGCTGTCACTCTCTCTGTTTTCAGCTCTAAATGATGGCAATTGACAAGTTTTACGTAAAGATGTGCAGTTTTGTGTTGATGATGTACTTTATTCCAATAATTTCAAAGGATGTGAATGTTAATTTTTGCAAGTGTATGCAAATTTTGAGATTTTGTATGACAGTCTGTCCAACTGTTTGGATAGTAGAAGCTAAAAGGTGTACCAAATTGGCCCTTGCACAGTGTGTGTGAACAAGCATGTTTGACCACATTTAGGGACATTTTTTAACATCAAAATGAAACATTTCCCAGATCTTAAATTTTGCTGGAATAATGAGAAACTTTCTACTGATACCAAAATCTTAATTTTGGTGGGATAAGGTTGTTGATCAGGTCACATACCTTAAATTTTATTAAGTTACTTGATAAATTTAGTTAATTTAAAGTAAAATTTATTATTTTTTATTTTAAAAATAATTTGCTTCTAAAATCACACAATATACCTCTAAGTTCTACACAACTGTACACAAACCTGAGATAATTATTCATTCGAGTCATAATGCTATTTTGATTGGACTAGTACTATTAGTACAAGTGTTTTTAAAGTACAAAGTCTGAAAGTACATCGACAGTGAAATTTGGAATATCTGCTGAACCACTATTGTCATGTCAGGAAGGATGACATAACTTGTCGGAGGAAATATTGGTTGGGGTGTTTCCAGATTAGGCAAAACACACAAAGTATCAGTTAGAGCTCAAACAGTTCCGTGTATTTGTAAATATAGACCTTCAACTGTTATTAATAGGCAAGAGATATGAGATCATGGTGAAATTGAGGATTTTCTGTGGTGCATACTCTAAAAGTGATAATTTTCGCGCGTGTAATTTTTCGCGTTTCTGTAATTTTTAACATTTTTGCTTGTTTTTAAATTCGCTCTTTTCAGCTGTCCTACATAGACCTACACACAAAATTAACATTTTCGCAAGTTTTTAATTTCGCGCTAGCTCAGAATTGCGCGAAAAGCGCGAAAATTAATGTAGCGCGAAAATTTCCACTTTTACAGTAGTTCAAGTGGTACACATACCAAGAATTTTGGGAAAGCCCTCAATAATGCTTGCATCCATGCACGTTTCTGACCAAAATAACATCGTATTTTATCATATTAGTTTAAAAATATTACATTTTTGCACACTTTGTGTGTGTGCACTTTGTCCTAATTTGAAAATTCATTGAACGATTTTAGGTTCTAAATGGCAAAATTTTTAGTGCATATGTACTACTAACATAATTTGTCAGCAAAACCTGTTTCATTTACAATATCCATCATTCTATTACCTCTACTGCCCATTATTGAAAATGCTGCATTCTGATTGGTCAATTCAATGCCCATTATTCTGCAATAATAGGTCACCAATGCATTTTCTTATTAAATCAAGCTGTTTTCAGTAAAAGAATAGAAATAAAGGGTTTGCAATGTCATTTATGGACTTTATAATGTTTCCTCGGCTGGAAAAACTTTGAAATAATGCCCAACCTCGGACACATTATTTGCCCTTAAATGACACTGCATCACCCTTTATTTCTTAAATATCATGCCCCCAATGTTAAAAAAAACTAATTTACGCCACTGGATGACATGTGTGGTTGCAATACAGGAAACATCTTCCCATTATCTTGTTATTCATACTCAAGAAAATTCATAGGAAAAGCCCCTCCAAAATACTGCACGTACGTAGTGTGGTTTTGCTTTTTTCTCTTCCTATTTCTGGGAGTAAGCATCGATGTGATTAGTAACTTTTCCTGTTCTAGTAGCCTTATTACTTGTTCAAAATTGAGTGGATGTTGAATAGTCAATGTCAAACATTAGTTGTTTGTGTACATTTATAGTATATTACAACATCATTTGTGTATTTTTGCATGAATATGTTCCAAATTGTTTACCAGCCTAAGGTGAGTAGTTCTTTAATGATTTTAATTTCACATCTTTTTGTTTCTTCACAAATGTAACCTATGAAGCCGATTGTGATGAATGAACTGCCGAGCATTGGCTTTTGTTGGTGCACAGTTGTGTGTGGTAATTTGAGTTTGCTGTGCTACTCTCTAAATGTAAATGAGTGAAATGTAAATCCCAAAAGGGTGAAGCTCTTGTAAACCACTCCATAATGAGTAGTCTGTAAACCACTCCATGAGTAGTTTTTACTTAAGGTGTTGGCATTATGATTTGGTTTCTAAGGAGTACGCACAAGCCGACTTTAATAAACTCGGAGATGAGCAAGCGTGCATTCGTTTGCGATTTTAGCGTCGCAAAAATTCATGAGCGATTTTCCACTTCTGCATTTACGCGAATTTGTTAAGCGTTTGCAAAATCGCTTAGAACTTTGATGCTGCTAGGACTCGTCTAAGAACGCGCCTGATTAATTACGCGTCTCACCTTTCACGCACCCATTTTTTGTTTTGCTGCGTGACATATAGGCGTAAAAGAACGCGAGACGCATCTTCTCTAGTGAAGACGGAAATTTCCCTCTAAAATGTCCTTTTTTCTACGATTTTCAGGAAAATCCGTTGACGCCATTTTTTTATTTCGGTATTTTCAAGTATGGCAACTTAGACCTAACATATGTGAAAAGCAGAAAACGTTCGGCCTTTGTTATCTTTTGAGCACGTTAGTATCGGTAAATCACTTTTTCCCAGAGAGTTGCGTGGTCAATTAATGTAAAATTTTGAGCAAAAATGTACTTTTTGAAGTCGTTTTCTCAAAAACTAATATGGTAAGCCATATTTTTTATCAGATTTTGTTATCAGCCCAATGATGTCTATATATCAAATTTGTAAAGAAATTTGACGCCCATTAAATCATGATGCCCCACACCTTAACACTTAAGTCCTAAGGTGTTTTCACTCACGTTGGTGCCTAATGGGTGGGGGGGGGTTCCATGGAACCCCCCTAAGTAAACCTTTCCCGAGTGAATTTTCCAATGAAACTCATACCACCGTTGAGGGGGCATAAGACAAAGCCAAGATGCAATATAACTGAGTTCCGGTTTATCGTCTGGCAATTAGGGGCAAATTATTGTTTTTGAAATGCGTCAAAATCGTCAAAAGTAGCATGATGTTTCCGCGGCCCTGCTTCCACAGCATACACATGCAAAATCCTTTTATGATGGTTATATCTACTCAGAAGGACCAATTTACATATATTTAACACAAACATTACGATTTTGTACATCTTGTATTTTTTGTGGGGGCAGTCGTATTTGCCATAGGTTTTGTATCTCAATGGCGCGCAGTCCCGCTTGATGATGGAATCGGCTTCTTTCAGCACATAAGGGTTAATTATTTTTTGATTATGTAAGTAATTTTGTTTCATGCATATGAACAGTACATAATCTAGACAACTAGTCTGGCAACAGGTTTCTAATTTTTATTTTTAAAGTTACACTCCCATTGGTGGCCTAAGGGGGGGTTCCTAGAGACCGCACTCTAATAATCTCATTAACTTGCGAGAAATTTTAGTAATTTTGTTTATGGAAAGAAGCGCAGCGATAAGTTGCACAATTACAAAAAATTAGGTTCGAAAATATTTTTCCTAGTGAAGACAACACCGAAAAACAAATCTTGGGTACTATGGACTCCCCCCTAATGTCACTTAAGTGTTTAAAAGAGTGAATTTCCAGTCAAATTAGTGAAATCATTCCAAAAAGGTAGATCCACTTGTTTTTGTATTGTTCTTCATTACTCCTCAAAGGAGTAGTCTTTTATTTAACTCCTCAAACAAGTGGAAATTCACTCTTTTTGGAGTGATTTTCACTCTTTTTGGAGTAGAAATTTGCTCTTTTAAAGTAAAACCCTTGCATCGTGGAGTGGTTTACCAGAATTTTACTCTTTGCGAGTAAAATTTACTCTAATTTTAGAGAGTAATATTTGTGTGTTCACAGTGGTATTGCCATCACATTTTTTTCTGGGGAAAATGGGATGTGGGGTGAATTTCTAAGGTGCAAAAATCATTAAATTAGTGAAAAATTAAGCTCATTTATTGATTTTTTGTGGTTTTTCTGAGGGAAGTGGCAGTTCTTCTTGCTCAGGGATGGGGGAAAGTTTCCCCTGGCTCTAAAAAAAAAATGAGGATAAAGTGGAGTAATATTTGCATTTTTGTCTCATTTTTGATGTATTGTGACCTACTTTGGCCTAAATTTGTACCAAATTGATGTTAATTGGTTTAATTTGTGCATTTTGCATGCATTAGGTTCTGATAGCACTTGTTGGAGTAGAGAACTGGGATGACTTGGGAATTTGATGATGGTTGTTGGTCGGTCAGGCGGGTGGGTGGGTGGAAGATATGTCATTAATCTACCCTACCATTTAAACCAAATAGCCAAGGATCTTCAAACTTGATAGGATAATAGATCATCTTTGAGGTCTAGTGATGTATACTTTTTGACAGGTTATAAATATTATGATCTCATTTGCATATTTTTTCAAATGTGATTAATTGACTCTAAACAACCCTTCAGCCAAATGACTTAAAACTTTGGGGGTGATAGTGCATGAGGAGATCTGGTTCTGTATATGCTTCTGCCATGTTATGAATAATGAGCTCATTTGCATATTTTTAATAAAATGTGAATTCTTATTGGTCGGTGCACTCTTTAACCTTTAATAATAATAAATAATTAATCTTGTATAGTGCTCTATAGAAATGTTTCAAGGCACTGTTGGCAATTACTATACTGCCATCAGGGAATTTTCACAATTATTTTGCTTCACTTTGGTGGCAGTATGCCAAGCACACATCCCAAATTCCCTATCATTGCTTATTGTAATATACCCCAGAGGGCACATGTGGTCCAGTGGATAAAGTGCCCGACCCGCATCCGAAAGGTTGTGAGTTCGAGCCCCACTGAGGCCAATGTGTTTCACCCTTGATTACTCCTCTCTACCCAGGTGTATAAATGGGTACCGGCATTATTCAATGTTGGGAAGGTAACAGACTCGCTGTAGAGGAGGTGTAGCGATCCCCCTGCAGCAACATTATATGGTGGAGTCTGGCCCAATCGCTTCGAAAGAGAGATGGGCACTCCGTTCCTGTGTACACAGGTCCATCCCCTTTACCTTACTTTTTATACCCCATAACAGCTACCCAAATGTCGCTTTATTTGACAAGGCAATACGTGGATCCTGGGTTTCCTACCGGAAATCATTTTTTACCGAAATTCCTATCCCGCAATGCACCAACGATGTACGAGTAGATATGCATCATTCCATGCACGCTCGCGGTTTAGTGCGCCTCCTTTAAACTACGCGCACATTTTGTGGCACAAAAATTACAAGGCAATCAAAGAGTACTCGTTACTGGTAAAATTTATGTACAGCAAACGGTTTTTCGCACATTTATGACAGAAAAATGACCGTATGACACAAAACACCATAGAATATATATGCGCCAGCATCGTTGGTGCATTGTGGGATAGGAATTTTGGTAAAAAATGATTTCCGGTAGGAAACCCAGGATCCACGTATTGGGATGGATTGTCTCTCCAAGGGACACAAACATCCACAGCAGGGTTCGAAGCTCACAGCCTAACGGTCTAATGAGCGCTGCGTTTTTCTACTGGAGAACACATGCTCCCTAATTAAAGGGCTGTGCTCCGATCGCTAATAGCTTCATCCCCAGAACCCCAGATTTTACTGAAAGTGGTCAAAATTTTGGTATCTGAAGAAAGAACGCTACTATTTTTCTCATTTACCCTGTGGAATCCTTGAGCTGAAGGATGTTTGGTTTGGATGCTATGAGTGAAAATATGACCTATTTTGGTTGACCAATATTAATTTTACAGAGTACTCTTATATGGGATTACAAAATCACATTTTTAGCTCTCACATCAAAACTGGATGAAATAATGGCACAAAACTTTACAGATGAGGTTTTGGGGTGGAAGCCATTCTATCAAGATGAAAACTTTATATACTTAAATTGAGTCTTCAACTCAATAGTTCTTAAATATTGATTATAAGCAGCAAATCCAATTGGATGAATATATACTATGCCTTGATTTTATCTTGCACCACAGGATGGCATTTCCTTGTTCAAAAAAGTCCCGCAAAAGTGGTGATTGTGTAAACACCTTGATCTCCGGCTGTTTTTTTCTTTTGTTATCATTGCTATTTATGTCACAGCTACCATCGCAAGTTCTGTCCTTTTGTGACATCATATCCTGCACTGCTTGTTGACAGTTTAAACTCTTTTACAACACATAAGTTACAGCCTTTAGATTTCTGGTTTTTGCAGATGCCTAACTTTACACACATTCCGATACCTTTAGAAGATGTGCAAAGTTAGGCAATTTGACATTTGACGACCGGGACGTCTCCTTTCGTAGGACCTATACCAGGGGGTAGCCCTATGTCTAAAAGTGCTAAAAATGGCCTGACCCCGTTTTGGGGTGGGCTAGAAAACACACAAATTTGTGTGTTTTCTGGCCCATAACCCACTGATAGGGAACATGAAAACACAAAAAACAAGCCTGAAACCCACTGATCGGGGACATTTGTGTGTCCCCGATCAGTAGGTTTCGGACTAGTGTCCTCTATCGAACACACATACAAGACTGTGTGTGTGTGTGTGTAAAAATTCAATTGGAAACATTATAATGTCTTTGATCTCAGTGCAACCTTTTAATTTTCATTAGATGTGGGCAATGAATTACATGTTACATGTGACAAAAAAGAAATTTTCTAAAAACTGAAATGAACTCACTCATACTGACCTTGTAATTTGAGGTTCTTTCCTTTAATAGTATAAAGGATATCCATTTTTACCTACTTTATTCAAATTCTGTGGTATGATCCAAGGCAGTAGGAGTGCAAAAAAAACCCAACACTTTATTTATCCTAATGAAGCCAAATTGTTGTGTGAGTGCAAGATGGTTGTAAGTGCAATATGTTAAATTTCCTTGTGGAACCTTAGAGATAGATAAAGGCTTGAGTGTCAGTGACCAATAGCCATGAGAATCATTTTTTATCTTTAACGTACGAGAATCAATGAGAAACAAATTTTTCTTTTCATTGATTCTCGGACGTTTTCCCGGCACTGGAGTAAGTGGCGTAAAGTCGTTAGCGGCCGAGAATCAATGAGAATCAAGGCACCTTCTGCGGGGAAACGGTCCGAGAAGCAATGAGAATCATTCACCTCCTGCGGGGAAACGGTCCGAGAAGCAATGAGAGTCTTTCACCTCCTGCGGGGAAGTGGTCCGAGAATTAATGAGAGTCATTTTCACGTAAGCAATAGGTTGTTAAAGTCCGAGAAGCAATGAGAATCAATTGTCGACCGGTTTTGACGGGTAATTGATTCTCGGACGGGTTAGGGTTTAAAAGTGGCGTAAAGTCGTTAGCGGCCGAGAATCAATGAGAATCATTCACCTTCTGTGGGGAAATGGTCCGAGATGCAATGAGAATCATTCATCTCCTGCGGGGAAATGGTCCGAGATGCAATGAGAATCATTCACCTCCTGCGGGGAAACAGTCCGAGGTGCAATGAGAGTCATTTTCGCGAAAGCAAATAGTCCGAGAAGCAATGAGAATCAGCTGCCAACCGGTTTTGACGGGTAATTGCATCACATTGATTCTTGTGCGGGTTAGGGTTAACAAACTCATAGGTATCATTTTTTATGAAGCCCGCCAAAATTAGACAATTGATTCCCAAGTTATCAGTGATTTCAGCTGTCTTTTGGGAAAATAAGCAAATTGCACACTATTTTTGTCAGTTATTGCTAAATTAAAAATCAAGTTTTTTGACATCCAAATAATTGTGTGTGATCGGGGGGGAGGTCGGATTTCCTTGGCATCACTGTGTGCCATTGCGTATGGCAATTCGGGAAACTTAATTGTACTCTATATAAATAACCAATAAACAGTGTTTATAGAGTCTATGGTGTTAAGGGTCACGATACAGTCATTTTTTATGCCATAACTGTGTGAAACCATTTGCTGCAAAAAGTCATACCCATAAAATGATTCCCATATGTTAACTTCACAAAAACGTGCGATGACCTATGAAAAAATCAGCTCTTGTGAAAGGAAATTTGAGCAAGATGTGGTTCAACATAGTGGCTCCTGTCAATACATCAGGTATATGTGGAGTGTAGCTGGGAGTCTATAATAAAGGGAGAGTGTACATTATTCTCGTGTACGTTTGTAGAAGTTCATGCTCAGACCTTGTGAAGTCGATATGCGTGGTAGGACCCCAAATACATGAGAATGAGACTAAATTTGAATACATAACATTCCAGTAGTCCACACGTGATCACATTGTGAGAGCTGAAATGGCATTTCACAATGTAGCCACAATTCCATATCCTGCACTGCTTGGTGCTGAAAAGTGGCAAGTTGAAGCCCTCTATTGACAGGATTAGGAAAGGTTTCATTGTGGAAAACTTCCTATCAGGAAACCACAGTAGTGAATCATTGGTTACATTTGGCTCCCAGTGAAATATAAGGCCCAGGAAATGTTTCCTTTTAATGCTATGAACAAAAATGTTTCCAAATGTGGTCAACCACATTAGTTAACACACACACTGTCCTATGGGCCAATTTAGTACACATTTTTGCCTCCAGTATCCATGCAGCTGAACTGATCTGATGTTTTTAGTGAAATGCTTGCATGTAAGCAAGACCTTTAAACCTGTCTACAGAAAACAAAAAATCATATGCGAGTTGCTCACCGCACGCTTTTCAAAATCTGGCAAAAAGCCTGCCAGATGCACAATGAATGGTGGCAGTGATGTCACTGCCACCAGCTGGCAGTCAGTAAATATAACCCATATTTTAACTTCTGCAGTTTTCACACAATGCAAACATCTAAGTGTTTTCAAATAGTGAAAGTAATTGTGGTATTGATTGATTTCATTATGTTTGAATATTTTTTCTTGGCTGAATTTATCCTTTAAATTCTTTAAACTTTTAAAAGCTGCAACTTAAAGCCTGACTCAGAGATTTTCCAATGAGGGCGCACCCAATTTTCAAACAAATCATGTTTTTTTGCATACAGAATGCTTGTCACGTCCATATAATCATCTTGTGAAATAACTACCTCAATTCGAAGTCCTTCATATAGACAAAAATCACAATTTTTTAAATAAAATTCTGGATCCAAAATCCTATGGCACTGTTATCCTGGATACCTTGTTTACACTGTCATTAAACAAAAAAATCTGATTCATCGCTACCTTGTAATTAAGCATTTATGACAATCTTCAGCTCTCGATGACTATTTTTAATTACGATACAAAAAATTATATTCAAAATCTTCGAGTTAGCTTTTACAACGTAAGAACATATAAATACTCACGTCTGCTAATAAGCCCAGTGCAATGCATGCTGGGATTCGTCAAAATAAACAGTTTGCTCACAAAACGTAGTTAGCGTTTATAAAAGAAAGATCTCAGACAATGGATTAGTTGAAAGAATATAAATAGTAAATCTAGTACGATACTGGGATGAAACTCATTGTGTGTTTTATGTCATTCTGTCACCTTCTCCATAAAACTCGTTCGTTCGTTCTTTCGTGCAAGTCCAAAATCTCTGTGGAAGGTCCGTCTTTACCAGCTGATAGTTTCATCATCCAGTTGATCAGGCCTCGAATTCCCTCTTGGGGACTTGTAGACCTCAACAGTCTCCATTGAAGATGATTTAATTTCTAAGATCAGGGTTTTCAAATGATTAGTTTCTGAAAGATGGGAGCAGCGAATAATCCTATTGTTAATATTTTCTTATCTGCATGTGGTTCGCATGTCTATGATGAACATTCTTTTTTCTTGTCAATGTGGGGGCAGTGAAAACACATTGGTGTCTACAAAGATCCACTACATAGCAAGGCATTTGCAACAGCATGCCAGAAAGTACCAACTGGGGAGGCAGGTGGGCAGTTGGCTTGAAATACGGATTGCTTGTTGTTCCGCTCGCTCCAATGCTGTTGTGAGTTTTTTTTGCCTTAGATTCACTGATCCACAGGGTGCATGCTCATGCACATTGACCGGAATACGCTGGCATTTTAGTTCATGACTGCTGAACTGTTTAGATTAGTGCGAAGAAGTTCCGAAATTTTCAAGGGTGCCCTCCTTCAAAATGACCAAGATACAGTGCCTTTAAAGAGACTGAAGATTTTCCAGAGAAAAGCGCTCTCAATTTTTTGAACCCGTGTTTTTTAACATTTGGAAATGCTTATCACTGTATAAGATTACACCCTGAAGTGAATAAGCCACATACCCATATTATGTAATAAGATTATGATTTAGTATATTCTGTCTGTGTGCACGCAGAAATTCAAGCAGGTGTCCTATATGGACGATAAGAGAGCAACGCCATTCAAAACAGGTTTGCGGTTTCTTTCATGCTTGTTTTGTCCCAATAAACCTTTGAAACTTTCTCGGTAGGTATCCTACTGACCGATCAAGGCAATTGAGAGAAATTTGTATCTTCAAAAAATCTCCTCCTGTCACTTTTTTTTTTTTTTTTAATTTTTTAGTTTTTTGATATTTTTAATCTTAAAAACTGGAGTTTCTTTTAGTTTGCCTATATTCTGTCATCTCCCCTCTCAAAATTGATGAGTAATGCTCTCGGCACCCATGCCAGTCAGTAGACTTCATAAAAATACACCAAGGTGAATTTCTGCCAAGACCTGGTTTCGGTTGTTAAAATGCATGAATTGGAGCATATCTCAGCTAGATCTCTGCAGGGGTCATGAGAGCAATAATTTCATGAATATCTTTTAATTTGACAATGAAATGAAGCTATCTTTTATAGCCAATGTCAGTGATTTCTGCTATTTTGTGTCATCTGCAAGAGGGCACATTGGAATTGCTTGCGAAGGGTGTATCTGTGTGTGTATATTGTATCGTGGAAAACGTTTTGGCCAATGTAACCTACAAATAATTGGCTGCTGTGTCCACTTCATATGCACACACAGGCCACACATTTTGTCCCTCAAACCAGAACATGGCCTCCACAACCACAACGACCATGTTGTTGGGGGCTTTGTGATCATGCAGATGGATGGGTGAGGGATGCCAGTCTGTCTGGATGAACAAAATCATAATCAAATTCCCGACTAAACCAATTACTCAATGAACTTTTAATGTGGCATGGTGAGAAAACAGGGAGAGGTCATGTACTGTATACTTTTTTGAGGACAGTCATGAATGTAATATTAATAAGCCCATTTGCCATTTGCAATACAAAGATGAGTAATGTGATGTAATTGCATATTTCCAGAAAATTAATTAATCCACTATACAGACTAAACCGATTATTTAGTTGTTGTGACTTCTAACATAGCATGGTGATTATAGGAACATGATGAGGTCCACGTGCGATACTTTTTGACAGGTTATGAATATAATGAGCTCATTTGCATATTTCCAATAGTTTCCAGAAAATCATTAATCCTTACAGACTTGTTACAAAGTGATAAATTTTGGCATTAATGAAGTCATTTCAATCAGTAAGCCCATGTCTGTCATCGAAAATTCACCACCCCCCCCCCATCTCATGTGAATGCAAAAGATCGATAAGTGCAATAGCTTGCCCATTTGTCAGAAAATTCCCATCAAAACATACTATTATGCCAATCTTTGGTTTCAGTGGCTCTGAACTGGTTCTTCAGGCGGCTAGTCACCTGAAGGGAACAATTTCAAGAGCACTGACTCAAGGAAAAGATATGGAAAATTTTTACTAATCCATGGCAGTACACAGATGTAGCATATGGCAGCTATGCACTTACGACTTATTGCACTCACAACCTTTATTGAACTCACAGGATGAAATAACAACGGATTGTGACAGCATAGACTGCTCTCGATTGTATAATTAGGCAACATTGTTTCCGAATTCGGTACATTGCTAAAAGGTCTTGTACCGAATGGACACTCATCTTCTCATAATTGGGGAATTTGCAATTGGAGAGGATTCGAAAGGAGTCTACTTTAACCAGGTTTAAAACCAGGGTTAGTCCTACATGAGGACCTTTTTTCCTTCCAACATACGGTAACGAGAACGGGTGAGAAAAATCCTCATGGATGGTCCGGAAACCAGACATCCATGGGGAATTTCCTCACCCAATACATTTAACTTTCAAAGTATTTTGAAAGGAAAAAAAGTCCACTCATGATGGACTAACCTGGTTTAAACCCAGGTCTAAACTTAGACTCCCTTTCAGATACCCGCCTATAAGATCATCACAACCATATACAGTTTATTAATCACAGGCAATTTTGATTCCAAAGGCCAAAAAAAAACTTAATTTTTTACCGATGAATTCATGTATTTTGGTCAAAAAATCGCCAATAGAGCCTTAAGGCACTAGCGTGATTTGCTAAATCAGAAAATCAAAAAAATCATTAAAAAAATCAGTTTTTGAGGTCGGTAACAATTACGGGTACCCCAAAACATATCCTGCATATGATAAAGGTCAGAAGCAAATGCCTAATAAGGACAAATCGGATAGTCATTGACTGTCTGTACGGACACGTAACTGAATGGAGGTCATATCTCTTGAAACACTGCCTTCTTCTTTTCGTCACTTCTTCAGATGGAAAAAAGCAACGTACAAGAATTCTACAGGACTTAACTTCACTTTTTAAGTACTTTCTGCAAATTTAATATTTGACTCTTTCGGTTTATGAATCACTGATAGTGTCTTAAAGTCTGACTCAGAGATTTCGAAATAGTATTTATTTGTAACCGGAAAAATAGTCAACTAGAAACTAAAGATAGTAACTAAAAATGCACAATTTCCCGAAATTGAGATGAATCGGATTTCGTTTGATGCATAAACATTTATGGTAGTCTTAGTTCCCATAGGATAAGTGTAGAACAAAAAATTCTGGATCCGGAATTTTATAACAAAGTTTGTGTGATTTCTATATGAAGGAATCGATTTGAGCTTAGCAATGCCACACAGTGAATTAGTAATGGACAACATTATGTCATGCAAAAAACACGATGATTTGGAATTTGGGGCGCCCTCCTAGGCATCTCTGAGTCAGCCTGTAAGGGGCAGTGTCAACCCTGGACCTTTTGTTTTTACACGAATTTCTGATTGCTTGCCACCATTTTAAAAATCAACCTGTGTCTATAGTTACCAACAACAAAGTATCCACTGCAAACAATCCTGAGCAGCTATTTGACCATTAAGTCACACAAAAACCGCTTGGTATAAATGGCGGGAATTTAAGCACATTTCACGCCGTCCGGCGCAAGGCGCACCATAGCGTCGCGCGGTGAATTTTTGCTGCGGTAATGAAGCGTGCCCGCCGTGTTTTAATGTACTTTTGCGAGAACGAATCTTGGGAAAAAACAAAAAATATATTTGAAAATGTAAACAAAGCGCTTTAATTTAGACCAGATGAAATTTCAATTTCGAATTTCTGGAATAGAGACAAAATTTGTTTGATTCAATAGGCATAAAGATGCATTCATAACTTGCACAACATACTCAAATTTAGTTCAAGATAAAGTTATTCGAGAAAGAGACGCTTGAAATGGCGTGAAAAAGCACTTTTTTTTAATTAAACAAGGATTTTCTCAATGGTCAATTTTCGCAAAAAATTGGCAAATTTTCAGACAAGATAAGTCCAAAAATACCGAAGTAAAAGGAAGGTTTAACTTTCCTACGATATCAAATCGTTCTTCTCAGGGACGGTTTTCTCAATTTTCATTTTTCGATTTCTAACTAAGATATTCTCCAATATATACTCAAAATTTTGGAAAGAAAAAGTAAAAAAAAATAAACTTTTTGACATGTTCCTTTATATTTCGAAAAGTAAGCTCTATTTTCAAAAAAAATGAAAAACCGTCCTTAGACAAATTTTCTGTTTCTAAAAAAATAAATTAAGAAGCTGAAAATTTTCAATTGTTTCAAAAAATAAAAAAAGGAAAATTTTGGGCAAAAATCGTCGTTTGTAAGTCACATATTTTCTCCACCAAACATACCGGAACGCTTTTACATCAATCTGATGCCAGCATGGGTCATCGTCCAATTTTCTTTCTAGAAAAGTATACTTTTACATACAATAATCCAATATTTCCAAAGTTACAAACCAAAATTAATACTCGGAAACTCAAGGTTCACACTGCCCTTAATAGAATATTAACAATGCAGGATATTAAAATGCTAAATTTAGGCCTGAACAGATATTCTGTTCAAGCTTAATGATAATAATACAGTTACTGACTCTGTATGTATCACAATAGCTTGCGGTATAAAAGTCTTCCAGCCAGACGATAGCACCCAACTACTTCAAAACTCTTTCAAAAATAATGCAGAACTGATTTCTTGGACAGAACAAAAAAAAAAAATATCCAGTTTCCAAATCTTGTCTGTATTATCCACAATGCTGGTGGGATAAATTAAACAGTTGTTCCAGACAGGACCCAAATTCCAAAATAATGCAGAAAACCGATTTCTTGACATAACAAAAAAAAAATTATCCCAGTTTTCCCCATCTATGTCTTGTTATCACAATAGCTGGTGGGATATAAAAGTCGGCCACCAGCAGAGAATAGCACCCAAAATACTTTAAAACTACTTTCAAAATAAGCAAGAACTGATTTTTGACATAACAAAAAAATTATCCCAATTTTCCAAATCTCTGTCTTGTGTCACAATAGTCTATTAGTGTAAAATGGGGTTCCAGCCAGCACCCAAAATACTTCAAAATTACTGTAAAATAATGAAGAAATCGATTTCTTGGACATAACAAAAAATTATCCCAGTTTTCAAATAAATTAGTTGAATCCTTAATCACATAGATAGCTCTAATGGGGGCCACAAATGCAAACTAATGGCCTTGTTATTTTCGTTTTGAAATTAGGACCCAAAAGTAGTATAGATTATATTTAGGGTTATTTGCAGGTTTTCTGTACTTGAAAAAGTCTTGCAAAACTTGTGTAAAGAGTGACTAATTCTCAAAATTTTTCTTGAAATTGTCGTCATTATTTTTGTCAAACATTTGTAGATTTTTAGAATCGTAAAAAACTTATAAAGTCGCATGCGGCATTTTCCCTCCCCTTAATCTGGAGAGATCAAGTGACAGGTGATTAACAAAAGAGACTCCACAAATTAATGCTTTCCCAAAGTTCTTTTTGTTATATCTTGGGGAATGAAATGGATTTTGAGGGCTCCAATTTCAGCATGACAATGAGAAAAATACGGCCTAATTGATATCAAAATCGATACTACTCGGGGTAATCGGGGGGTCCCAAAGACGATCGGAACAAGCACCTTTAAAGTCTGTATTGATCCAAAAAAACCACAGGGAACCAA
Source organism: Ophioderma brevispina (assembly GCA_023653785.1). Taxonomy (NCBI): domain Eukaryota; kingdom Metazoa; phylum Echinodermata; class Ophiuroidea; order Amphilepidida; family Ophiodermatidae; genus Ophioderma; species Ophioderma brevispina. The sequence goes on along the minus strand of JAMKCH010073146.1, from coordinate 30,379 downwards.
CATTTTATTAGTAAAAAGGGGGCCATTATTAGAGGTTAATTTTAGGTAAAAGATATTGGGTTTGTGGTGAAATTTTATGGTGAAACATTGAATTTGTGGAGAAAGTGGGTATTTTTTTTTGTGAATTTTTTTTTGGGTTTTGTGTGTGTATGTCTGTGTGTGTGCTGCATGTGCGCATGAGTGGTGTCAATGTGGGTGTCTCTGTGTGTGTGGTTTCGTCTCTGGGTTGTGTCTGTGTGTGTCTGTGGTGTGTGTCTGTGTGTGTGGAAATATAGGGATCAAATTGGCTCAATAGAAAGAGTTGTTCTCTGTGGCATTTCCTGTTTATACCGACGAAAGTTTTCACCGGCCTTTATCCTTCTTTGGATCGTTAATCTGTGACAATATGTCGTTTGTAATACTCTTTTCAAGTTTCTTTAAAAGGAAAAGACAACTGTACTTGACACCTTACAGTGCTTGTGGTGACAAATGCCACTATGATAACATCTCTAGTTGTTGACCATCTTTCAATATCTTTTCAAGTAGTCTTTTTTCAAACGAGCAGTCACAAATAAGTGATTCACTGGTTTACTCGAAACATATACAATTTAAAGCAATCAAAACTGTTAGAAAGTGGACAAAGCTAAATATTGTGAAACATTGCAGTTTTACACAGTAATTGATATCATGTGAGTTTAGATTATGGCTCTCTGTAATGCTGTGTGCTAGGTTCATTAATGACCAGACACTATTCAGTAATGGCTGAATGATGAAAGGGAAATTTCAGGAAGGAATTGGTCTCAATAGGGTAAACAGGTATGTGTGGAGAGATTGGGGTCGTGGATATTAGGACCAGATGTTGTAGGGGGAATGTTCTTTAATTTTACTGGAGTGCAAAATGTCTGAATCGGTAGTCTTCTCAATTCAAACTTTTTATGATTGTATGAGTTCTAGTTATTTTTTTTATTTTTTTTGTCACACTTATGTCTACCAGTTGTTGGTCTAAATCGCTATTTTTGCCAAAAGGTGTAATTTTTGGCCCCCAAATTGCTGATTTTTGCCAAAAATCTGTCATTTTTCTTCTGGGGGGGGGGACTGGTGGAGGTAAGGGGAACTGAGGGCAATTGATTTTATGGAGATACATAATTTTTATTTTCTAATTATATTAAATTAATCCTAATTACAAAATCCTCCTTTTGTGATTGTAAAATAAGTTGGGCATGACCATTCCCAGGTTATAGTTTACTAGCAAATAAGCGAGTTTGATAAGTATGGCACTGCTGTGCTACAAGAAGCAAACAAAAATGTTCATAGCAATTACCTCCAGTCCCATTTCGATCCAGAATATGAATTTTATTGTGCTGAGATGGGTCCCAGGGGTCAAGCGGGATATGAACAACAATAGTGCATGAATTATCGAACTCGCTTATTATCAATGGCAACTGAGCACAATCTAAAAAATTTAGAAAATTGAGGGTACTCTTCAAAAATATGTGGTTATTGCTTAACTCAATCTTGAGATCAACTCCATAGCAGTGTTGTCAACAAAAAAATTTTGTTAGGCAGCACTGGAGGGTAAAAAGTAGCCCACTTTTACCTCAATATGGTTTTAATGGGGAAAAAATTGAGCCCCGCCGAAAATACTACTTTTTGAGAAACACTTTTTTTCTTCAATTCAAAAGTGGCTCAATTGGGCATAAGCAATTGTTGGCAACACACTATGATTTACAATATGCTCATCCACCAAGGACACAGTTCAGTGGGTTACTTGTACATACATTGACATAACGACTGTGTGTCGGGTATCATAATCATCCCAAAACCAGGGGGTGTATTTTCTAATACATTGGTGAATGAAAGCACTGAACTGTGCCAAGGAATTGAGATTTTCACTATCTCATAGTGACACTGGTCCATAGTTGGGAAAAATTAGGTACCAATTAAAAAGTTGAAAAGTAAAGGAATCTTTATCAATTTCACCATGCGCTCTGCAATCATATGCACACCTTCAGGGCACCCCTGTTATTAGTGTCAAATCATGTATTACATAAACTTGTTCACCTCAGTCTACCCCCACTTAGGTAGGGCTTGCTCTTGATGAACTAATTTTTAAAGCACATGGGATTCTAATCAATAATTGACGGTGGTTAAGCCCCAGTCACACTGAGAGGCGATTGCCTGGGATTGCCCGCGATTGAGAAATCGTGTGAGCGTCCGGGCCATCGTAAGATTTGGCGTCAATCGTTGTTTAGCAGTCACACTTAAAATTCATGCTACGATAATGGCACTAAACAACCCGAAACAAACACGAGACAGTGGCACATACAGTGGCACAACATTCCTTTGGGGTTGACACGTTGGGTGCACAACGGTCCCTCACATAGCGGCGCGATTGGTCTATCACCGTGCGCTTAATCGCAGACACTCGAGGAATAGTCGTACTAGTCCTTCCACCAATCGTGCTATTACTCGCACCACTCTAAAACCATGACCAATCGTACGATATCGGCGACTACCATACTGACTTGAGTGCCACCCATCGCACGACCAAAGCGATTGTAGGCGATTGTATGCGACAGTCAAACCTTGGTTCAATCGCATAAAGGTTTTTGAACATGACCGAAAACCCTCTGCGACAGGAGGGACAAGTGCGACTACCTGCCACAGCCCGTGATCGTCGCCGATCAGTGGCAAACCTTTTTAAGATTGCCGAAGCCTGCTTGCGTTTGCCAATCGCAACTAGTCGCATCTAGTTGTAACTTGTCGTATCTCCATTGTGACGTGGTGCTTTAGGTTAGTTTGTTTCCTCCTTTGCATAACCCTTTTGACCTTGTTAGCTTCCTGTATAGATTATATAAGCACCTAAGTCAGTGGTTTTGAGATGGCTTGGCGGAAGTTTCCGAAACCTGACTCCATCTGACACCTTTTTTTCTGACAAACTTATGCATTCGGAAACCCTTCAGGAAATAAAGCTTTGTCGATGGTCATGCTTTACGGAAACTCCCATGCTTCCCAAATGACTGCCTGAGCTCTACCTATTAACAAAAGCACAATGATTTGGGGGTGGGAACTATCTGATGAACTACCCTGATTAACATAGCAATGGAATCACACGGTGTAATTAATACTAATCGTCTTCCTAATTTGTAACAGATTAAGCCACTCTTTGCATGCCTCTCTCAAGTCAAAACAAATGATGATCAATAATTTCTCCCTTTTTGACTGCGTGTCATTCCCCGGTGAATCTCCATCCGACTCGTCACCTCCAAGCTACCGTAATTGATTGATTGCCCACTAGAAGTTAGTTTGGATCCACTAGAAACGTTTTAGCCCAAACTCTGCAGCAGATGCACATTACCGTTTTGGACAGTTTAGGCAGGTGAATTACTAGTAGTTTTTGTCTTCCCTAGAGATGCTGGTGTACACAAGCACTGATTACAAAAAGCAAGTGCTCCCCGCAGGATGTGAACCAGTACCTCTGTTGTACTAGACCACAAGGCTGAGAGAGTAAGGCAGAATGTAGTTAATATATAGATGTCTTGGAGTCCAAGTGTTCACTTGATTCCTAGTGATTCCTATGGCTTTCCCAATAACTTATTTAGAAATGGGCACGAACACAAGTATTTTCGCTGATTACCAATAATAAAAATGAGCGGTTTGGTGGACGCTGTTTCGCGCCTATGTAACGAGGTCAAAGTTTCCATATTAATAAAATGTCTCCAACTGTGCATTATTACTGTGTTAAAAACATCACCCTCTTGTAGCAACTACGAACATACCTGATCCCACACTATTTTGATGCCATATTGAAAATATGCGAAAAACATGTGGCTGATCTTTGCGATTGTAAACTTTCTGAACAAACCGCATGCTTGACAATGTTCTTGGATTTCTAAGAATCATTTTATATCTGGGGCTGTTGCCTAGCGAAATCAATGTCAAAGTACATTTTCCATGCTGTAAAGTTTATGTAGTAATAGGCTTGGGGGGTAACATTTATCCGTCCACCAGTGAGCTCATCGAATCAAGATGGCCGTTGGTACTCAAGCCTTTTATTGATCTATCTCTGTGGTTTAGACAAGTAAAAGTTAAAAAGTTGTCATTTTTCTTGGCTTTCTTTGGACCTGAAAATGCACTTGTCAATAGTTTAAAGGCATAATCTTTCCTTTAAAGAGACACTGGCACATTTGAAAAATAGTGCGCCCTCTGTATTTTTTAAAAATATTTTTGCATGTTTATAGAGCTTTTATATACATTAGCCCTTACCTGAAATTATTAAGCCCAAGTCAGTGTGCTTATGGGTAAACAGAATGATTTTATAATTAATGTCGCTGCGCCAGCAACATTAATTCAGCAGACGACGCGAAAATGGTGTGTAACACAAGAAAACACATGCCAGAGTTGATCCTTACGACATACACCTTATTTGAACAGTCTATGACCTTTGTGGTTTTAATATCAATGAGTAGGAGTCTATGTTATTCATGTAATAGACACATTTATTGATTAAAGTTACGGCAAACTTAAAAGTTAGCCTACAAATTACCTAGATGTTGTTAGCCTATTTTAATACCCCTATCTGCTTTTGGGTATGTTATTTGTATGTGTAAAATATATCTCTATTCTTCCAATGGCCTAGACTTACTATCATTTGCGAGCAAACTGAAGAAATTTCATATTTTTTGAATATGTGCCAGTGCCGCTTTAAGAGCAAAAATAGACATAATTTGTCTTGTCATACTTTCTCCAGAAATCACACATCACTACTTTAAGGGTTGATTGACTCAATTATTTTCCCCCGATCAATAAATCAATTCCATTTGGGGTATCCCAACTAACAGCCTATCTCTGAGGCGCTGTCAGTCAGTCGTCGGTTTAACACACAGGAAGTGCAGTTGTTAGGGCCTGATTTACTCAACGATTTCCCATTGTGGCTGGCTAGCGAGCTAGTAGGCTGTTTGTAAGCACACAGACTGCACGATGCCATTCAGTAGGAACACTTCATACGGAATATACCATGGCACTGGATTGGATGTTTATCTTGTGAGGACTATAGCCTGGTTTTGGAATTGGTCTATCTTGTGAAGTCTGAGGATTAATAACACCAAGATGTTTATCCTTCCGTACTTGTATTTCTACTGGAAAAAGGTAACTTTTTGTGAATTTTCTTTTAGTGTTTGGGTTTTTTGTGGAAAAGAGATACACTTATTGATTATAAGATTGATTAATTTATCAAACTTGTTTTGGTTAGAGGCATGTTGGCTGTTTATTTTCAAAAGGTGGGTGGAAAATATTTTTGGATAGTTGCATAAAGAAAATGGATGTGAAAGTTTTCAACATGGCTTTGAAGTGACATAATATGTTAATTATGTTCGTAACACGTACATAATCATGAATAGCACTGGTATGAGACGAGTTGAAATGCTCTTGGAGCATGAGTTTGGGCCAGATTTCTATATTTATAGTACTTTTAGTGCAGTGATGGAGCAAGTTCATACTTGGTATGCTTATACATTGAGACAAGGGTCTTATATGGGGTAACAGATGAGGTCAAAGGTCATACAAGGGTCATTTAGGGTCATTGTTCTCATATTCTTTGACCACATAATCACACCCTTTTTGGGATGGCTGTCCCTATTTTTAAAGAAGTAGGGAACAAGGCTGTGGATCACGGAATGCCCCTTTAATTAACTCGGTCTCTCCCCTTCTTGTCAAAATTACAGTTCAATAGCGAATTCTTGTGTACTTTGGGCACATTTCAGTATATTTAATGTCATATTTGTCTATTTCCTCATTAAAATTGCTATTTGTCATGTGCTACAACCGATCCAGTGCAATTTGAGAGAAATTTGTATCCTCAAGAAAATCTCCTCCTGTCACTTTGAGGCTGTTGTTACACCTTTTAAAATGTATCAGAATATATTAATTAGAACATTTTAACTACAATATCTCTGCAGTTAGGCCAAAAAAAGTTTGTTTGACATAATCTGACCAACCCTAAAAAACTGATGACTCGAAATATTTTTATGGCAAATTAGCACAAATAAGGGAAAACAATTGCTGATCTACACATGATTCTCATTCACAATTAAAAAACAAAAACATTTTTTTACCAAAACAAAGTTGAAAAACATTGACATTACAACAAAACAACTGCAAGTAAAATAAAAGATCTTTGCTTTGTCATTGAAAAACACAATAAATAGTAGCATGTTATATTCATTTTAGAGTAAAACATTGTGAAAAAAAGCCCACCGATGGCCCTAATATTTTCCTCCATTACGGAAAACAAGTTGCATATTTTTTAGGGCTTACTTTGAAATCATATCAAATTTTAGCAACACTCTCTAATTATAAGTTACAGCATATGGTATCATCACTTTCAAACCTCTTCTTCTTGGAAACTTATTTTCTATTTTTCACACCATAAGCCACTTCCAGCCACTATGTGATACTACCGTTTCAACTATGTTCTGGTACAATGTCTTAAACATATGAAATAATAATTGTTAGAATGGATGGATAACACTGATATGCCCACAAAATTCTTTCCTGTTGGTTTTATTTTATCAAAATTTTTATGCAACCACTTCCATCTTGTCATGTTATCAACTTGAATTTGGTGTGATATGCAAGTTATTAAGAACCAGGAAGTATCCGGCTCATTACGGACAGTGAACTCTAGATATAAATGGCCGGACCTATCCAGTTTTCACAAGTGGTTGTTTATGAGGGATTATTTGGTGGGTTTAATTTTCATGGGGTTCAAAACAATGATTTTGTCTTTAAAAAACTCATTCAGGACACTGTATATGTTTTATTGTTGAAAACATTTCTAAATGCATGACATGATAGTCAGGACTTAAATTTTGCAGTGTACTGTAATTGCTGGTAAAAAGTAAGAAAATTAAACAAGTAAAATATCAAGCTTGTTTTGATCATTTGACAATATGTAATCGGCCATTCATGCTTCACAACATTGAAAAATTAAAGGGTCTGTGTGAGAAAAGAAATTAGAGGATTGCACTTATAGTAGTAGAGGACAGATGTTAACAACTTCAACTTGTCTTGCTGTATACTTTAGGCTGCTGTTTTAATTTGAATTATAAATAAATAAATGTTGGCATTTCTATAGCGCCTTTCACAAAGTGCCAAAGCGCTTTTACATTGATTCCGCTGCCCAAGTCATACTTATATCTTTGGGCGGTGCTCAATGGACTATATATATTCCTAACAGCTCCCCATTTCTCACCTGGAGAGAGGCAAACAAGCACACTGACCACAATGGGACTCGAACCCATACCCTTCGAGTCATGAGTTGATTATTGTATCCACTGGACCACATGTGCCCTCAAAAGATCAAAATAATTAATTCTAATGCGTATCTAATACCCAGTGAGCAATTGTAGAACATATGTCATAAATATTTCTGAGCAGGAGTAGAGCATGCTACTTCACTTTGGCTAGATCAAATTTTAGGGCATGATGAATTTTGCTTTCATGTTACTAAATTTAAAAATTGATAGGACTTTTTCTCTTAAACATTGCCCACATCTTTCCACTTTTGCAAAGGTTACATTAAAAAAGTGTGAAATGTAATCGGCTCAATTTCAGTTTCAAGTACAGTATTACCTTTTTCACATGATCTAAGTATTAGTCACTACCAGTTCATGATGATTGCATTTTTCTTGTCTTTATATTTAAAGGTGCATTTCGTGATTCCAGCACCATCTGTTTTATTCATGTTTCGCTAGATATCCTTGAGAAAAGCTTATTCACAAAATTCGAGTTGATCCCGAGCTTGCGGTTTTGCGTTATGAGCAAATGCTTGTTTCCCACGGTCCCATAGGCCACTGTGCTGTAATTTCTGTCCGTTTACGGACAGAAAATACAAATTTGCAAATTCTTACAGATACGACCAAATTGGCACGTAAGATTTGGTACACATGGATTACTAAGGCTAAGAGTTCAGATGATATAAAAATCTCAACTTTTTCGAGGTAAATCGGGGGGGGGGGGAGGCAAGGTTGTAGATCACTAAATGCCCCTTTAACTGGTAAAAAGCCTAAATCGTGATTTAATTTATTCCACCTGTTGAACGGAATCCCCGCTTAACACATGTTTGATGTAATTAGCAGGTGCTTTGAACATCAGAAATCAATATTTGTACATTACTAGACTCAAGCCTCTGTGCGTCAATTTTCCAAACTTATGAGTGGCTTGAATGGACGTAAGTGGTTTATCCCAAGTTCATGTGTATGGCCAAGGCCATAAGCAGGATTTATTTAGGTGGTATGGGACTTTGAGAAAAATACATTGGTGTTCATTAAAAACAATCTGACTTGATTTCAAATTTACCCCTGTACTAATTCTACCCCCTTATTTTACAAAGTTCCCCACATTTCCAAGAGGTTGGACCCAAAATTTTTGATTCAGCACCCTTCAAACTGTAGGAAAACATCTTCAAACCTTCCCCAAACTTCTAGATTCTCGTTTATAACCCTACTATTGACCATTTTTATGGATCTTATCTTAAAATGGCTTTGGCAGGATAATTAAGGTCCTTGCAAGGACACAGACATTGTTTTTGTTTTTTAGCTGGTTATATTATATGCTCCCCTTAAGAATGCTCATTTTGAAAGTCGGTCCCTGTTTTGGACCTTTTATTTAAAAAAAAACATAAAGTGGACCTTTTGCCTCCTGTAATCACTCCGGCCTCCCACCACTTATGCAAAGGAAACTAACTTTGATGTTTTTTTTTTGGCATTTTAACACCGTGAGCTAAGGTGTACAGAATAAACCTACTCTGTAGTAGTTTTATTACAAAATCATTCCTTTTACACAATAAAGGAATGATTTGTGCTTAATCATTTCAGGTGAGGGTTAACACAAACAAAAGCTTTACAACCACTCTCAGTTTTGAAAAATTGTGAGGGCGCACTTTTCACAAATGTGTCTGTGTTCTTTTAAGGAAATGATTGATAGCGATGTTGAGAACCATGCAATCAATCCTGGGACGGTATCACCATGGACCATCCTGCCATTGACTGAGAGGATGTTTAGAATAGGAAATACAAAATTTATATTTAGGTGCAAAGTAAGCCAGTCAATTAGTACGTACTCACAAATAACAGAATTGTCCATTTTAGTCCCAATTTGTGTGTCAGGATCCTGTGTTTGTTTGTATGTCCTTGAGATGGCATCTTTGTACAACTACTGTCTTTATGACCCATGACCATTCAAGATTTGACTTTGATTTGACACGTCTGTAAAGGAAATGGATTGGAACTACGGTACTTGCCACAATTGGAGAGGTCCTATATGACCTTTCCAAACCAACTTCCCTCAAGATAATTTCAAAACAAAACATTGTTTCCAAATCAAGTGCTGGTGAATTGAGTGTGATGTGACCATGTCACCATTTTAAGATTTGTGAGCTGTTATTGGTCCAAAAGCTGTTTATGGGCGGAGCTGTTCCAACAGCTAACTGGTCATGCATAATTCTCATTTGTTTACATCATACCGTATTGTTCCTAATAAACGCCCCGGGGGCGGTGCATTTTTCAAAAGGGAGGGCGTTTATTACAGTCAAAAATGGAAAGTAAAAAGTCCTGCAAAAATCACCTTACACACGCTTATTTTCGCTGATTACCAATAATACAAACGAACGAGCTGGTGGACGCTGTTTTCGCACCTCCCGAGGTCAAAGTTCCATACTAATTAAACTATTACAACTGTGCACAACAGCGATTATGATACGGATTACGACAGTTCCGGCCATTAAATTATGTGATTTAGGTAAGCTTAACTCATTTTCTTGAATTATTTTATCCAAAAATCGTAGGGGGCGTTTATTAGAGCAGGAGCGTTTATTAGGAACAACACAGTATGCAGTATCACCATTATTTCATTGGTTCTGATCCAGCTTTTATTTAGAGAATAAAGGTATGATTTTGGGAACATGTACACTCTTTAGGACGAATTGAAACCAAGGGCGATACCATTATTTAATTGGAAGAATGAGGCCGGAGTCCGATTTCTTCCAACCCCAAAATAATGGTGTTGCCGTTTTCATTTACACGTAAAGAGACTACCGGTGCCCAATCATAATCATTTTTTTTTATTCCTCATACTTAAACACTTATAATTTATGTCACTGTTTCTTGAATTGCAGGAGCTGGAGCAGATTCTAGCTGAGGTTCTAATAATTTTTCTCAAGAAGATTTCACTACAAAGTAGCATGGATTCACATGCTAATAAAAATGCTCTTTAAAAGGGAAAGGCAACCCCATGGTAGAAGAAGCTGTAGTCCCCTCAAACCCTATGCCTTTGAACTTTAGACTACAATGGCAGAATTACCATGTCAGTGATTACTGTACATAGTAAAAGTTTCTCTTTGTCATTTTCACATTTTCTTCTTATACAGGTTGCAGGGGACCATAAGTACCACCCTGACTGTTTTGTGTGCTTTAGATGTCATGTGTACATAGGAGATGGGGAAGGCTATGCGCTGGTGGAAAGATCCAAACTATACTGGTGAGTAAAATATGCATGTAAGACTGTCCATAGAGCTTATATTCTGACATGCGCTGGTGGAGAGATCCAAAATATACTGATGAGTAAAATGTGCCCAAACCTATTCACAGAGCATATATTTAATATGCACTGGTAGAGAGATCCAAACTATATTGGTAAGTAAAATGTGCATAAAACTATCCACAGAGCTTATATTCCGATATGCACTGGTGGAGATATCCAAACTATATTGGTAAGTAATATGGGCACAAACCTATCCACAGAGCTTATATTCCGTTATGCGCTAGTGGAGAGATCCAAACTATATTGGTAAGTAAAATGTGCACAAACTTACATTTTGTATTCACAGAGCTTATGTTTCGATATGAGCTGGTGGAAATATCCAAACTATACTGGTAAGTGAAATGTGCACAAACCTATCCGGAGAGCTTATATTCCGCTATGCGCTGGTGGAGAGATCCAAACTATTACTGGTAAAAAGTAAACATGTACAAACCTATCCACAGAGCTTATATTCCGATATGCGCTGGTGGAGAGATCCAAACTATACTGGTAAGTAAAATGTGCACAAACCTATCCACAGAGCTTATATTCCGATATGTGCTGGTAGAGAGATCCAATCTTTACCGGTTAAGTAAAATGGGCACAAACCTATTCACAGAACTTATATTCTGCTATGTGCTGGTGGAGAGATCCAAACTCTACTGGTAAGATGAATGTACATAAGACTATTCATAGAGCTTTTATCCCAGTCAACAGACTTTTACTCCAGTCTACAGATGCTTTTTCCAGTCCACAAAGGAGGAGGTGGCAATCATGGCATTTTAACAACCTTCAAAAATTAAAAAATTAAAGAAAGAGAAAGGCAAAAGGCGCAAGATTTAGAGCCTTAAGGTCTGTTCATATTTCTACTGCACTGCATTGCAGGGCAGTAAATTTACTGTAATGTTGTCATTTCGATTTACTGCAGGTCAACCCAGGTCACTATAGGTCACAGGTTGCAGTATGATGCAGTAAATCTGCAAAGGATTGTAGTAGTAAAAAAAAGTAAAGTGTCGTGCGCGGAGTGCCCATCTCTCTTTCCTTAGCGTTTGGGCCAGACGACTCCGTATTATATTAGCTTATATTTGCTGTGGGGGGTTCGCCACTCCTCCCGCACAGCGAGTCTGTTACTTTCCTAGCATTGAATAATGCTGGTACCCATTTATACACCTGGGTGGAGAGGAGTAATTAAGGTAAAGTGCCCTACTCAAGGGCACAACACGTTGGCCGCAGTGGGACTCGAAACCACGACCTTTGGATCGCGGGACGAGGTGCTCAATCCACGGACCACAGTAGTAAAACATTTCAAAGTTGGGGTGTACACCCTACGTACTGGCATCTTTGCGCATTGCCAGTAAAATCATTTAGCTTGTTCAGTACTGCGAGAGATTACTGCAAATAATTGCAGTAATGACTGCCATTGGATATTTTGCAACTACAATCACGCAGTGCAGTAAAGTATGAACAGACCTTTCGTCGTGAAACTTATATTTTGTGCACTGCCATAGCAGGAAAGATGGCATAGGAATCAATTTGGTCCACGGTTTTGTTGTTGATGATGTTGTGTTTGTTGTGTGAAAAGGGTTAACGTTTTGTCTGTAATATTCGCATATTCGATGGATTTCAACCAAACTTCATCATAGGTGCAAACATGGGATTCCTCATTTGTCTGATGAATTAAAAGGTCACATACCCAAGGTCAAGATCATGTGATGGTCAAGTTGTAAGATTTGTAAGTCATCTCAGTGATTTGTTCCAATTAAATCATAGAACTTGATGAATACATTCGTTTAAAATGCACCAAAGAAGCGGGGTGAAAAAATGAATATCTTTAGTCCATACAGGGCCAATTTTTTGAGCCAGAGGAGGCAACTTTCTCCCTGCCCCCCCTCCTGGCGTATTTGCCACTGATAGGACACCATTCACTACAAGCGCTACAGGACCATGACAACTTACAAATTTTAGGCTGAAATGTCGAAACTCCCTGAAGAAGAGGGATGAAATTGAAAATGCTGTTTTTGGTCCCTATTGTCCCACTTTTTCGAGCAGAGGGGGAAACTCCCCCTCCCTGGTATTGTTACTGCTAGGAATTCACTACAAGGACCATGGACCCTTAAAATTATTATTATGCGTCACAAAAAATAGTCACACCATAGCACCTCAACCTATCAGCATTTATTTGTAACGTTCCTGTAACAGCTTTCATCGTTGAAGATTTATGAGATCTGCCATGTGTATACATGAAGATACACTAGTTCACAAAGCCAGTGATGTAACTTGATTAAGAGTTACAAAATGACAGCACAATATAGTCCATCATGTCACCAATGGTCACTGTACTTCCTGACCCTTAGGTCATCGGCTGGTTGTTGTGTTGAGATAAGGATCAAGTGATACCAGACTCACCGGCATATAATGGTTGACTTCCAGAGGAGGTTTTGAATCAATCCGCCCAGAATGCACTAGGAATTGGAATTTGCCACTTGATTAAGTCACATGACCTAACTGGTATAAGTTGTGGACTTGCCCGTTTCCCAGAATCTAGTAAAATGTCTTAGATACAGGACACAAACGCAAGTACGCAGTGGTACAACAGTTCAATGCTGACGATTGTTTGTGACAGAAATTGTAAATGAAACCACTGGAACAAATATAAGTGAGAGCTTTATGGCAGGGGGGGGGGTTCAACACACATGACCATCCGGGGACATGCACAACATTGGTCCGCTTTTCAGTCCTTCTGGTAGATCAATGACCCTTTTTTTCATGCCATTTTGGTAAACAATGGTGGGGGGTCAACACAAATGACCATATGGGGACATGCCACAGACATTGGTCCCATTTTTAGCCTTCTGGGTATATCAATGACCCGTTTTTCATGCCATTTTTTTTGGTAGCACATGGGGGGGTCAACACACATGGACAATACCGGGCACAATGCCACAGACATCGGTCCCATTTCGCCTTCTGATATCAATGACCCTTTTCATGGTAAGAAAAAAAAAAAAAATTTTTGAATCTCACTGGGATGGTTTTGTTCACAATTTTCTCAATTTGTTGTAAAATTAGTGCATTTTCCAATCGGAACCCAAATTTTCAAAAATTGTTGAAAAATTAGTCACCATTTCCTCAATCTGAGCCAACATTGTCCAAATTTGGTAAAAATAATCCAAAATTTTCCAGTGAAAGTGGCAAATTTTGGTTAAATTTGGCCCAAAATTGCATCTCTAGTATAGCTATGGGTCCCTTTTTTGTCAAAATGGTTAGCTAAGGGTCCTACTTCCAGAGTCGCGGAGTTCTCCCTACCCAAACCAAACTTAAGAACCCCCCACGGGGGCGAAATAGACCGCAAAAGGTAGTATTTTTTGTCCAAATTTGAGGTTCGAATGCTGAAATTTTGTTATTAAAGGTGAATAAGTGCTTGAAACTATGCGCAGGTAATGTTTCATATGAAATTGATGATACAGGAATGTAAAGGATTACTACTGGAACAAAATAAGTGAGGGCGTCATGGTGAAATGGACATCAAAAGCGTTGCTGTCTGACTGATGAATATATCGCTACTTTGAATTTGAGACGCATGCATGCATGCAAAATCAGCAGCATACTTGCATTGGTGAGATTTTGTCTGGACATTTTTACAATGAATTCTGGGAAACTGTTAAGTCTGCAAATACCAATGCACAAAGGAGCTGGTTTTTTGTGTCGCCTGCCCTAAGGCAGGAAGACACATAGGGATCACTTTGTCCACTGTAGTCTGTTGTTGATGTCTGTTGTAGTCTGTTGTTGTTGTTGATGTCTGTTGTCTGTTGTGAAAAAGGGTTAACATTTGCCTGTAATATCCTCATACTTTGATGGATTTAAACCAAACTTGGATCACAGATGCAACATGGCATCCCCCATTTTTTGATGAGGTCAAAGGTCACATGCCAAGGTCAAAGGTCACATGCCAAGGTCAAAGGTCATGTGAGGTCAAGTTGTAAAATAGGCTGAAAATGTAAAATTGACCTCATTTGAAAAGTTGAATTTCAATTGGAACCAAACTTGAATCATAGGTGCAACATGGGATCCTTCATTTGTTGATGAGGTCAAAGGTCAAATACCAAGGTCAAAGGTCATGTTAGGTCAAGTTGTAAAATAGGCTGAAAATGTAAAATTGACCTCATTTGAAAAGTTGAAGTTCAATTGGAACCAAACTTGGTTTATGGAGTTTACATGCAAACCCTCATTTGTTTATGAGGTCCAAGGTCACATATCAAGGTCAAAGGTCGTGTTAGGCCTATCATTCACTAACCGCGACGGCAGGCGACACAAGCGGTCCGAGGACCGATGTATTTTTTAATACCATGTGACTGTACAAGCACAATTTTCATGCAGAAAAAAAAAAATATCATTGTATATCAAAGAACATAAATTGTGTGGTAAATTCCAAACTAATTAACCAAAGGTCTACAACAGGGTTTCATGATTTAAATTCTCCACTTGTCAAGATTGGAATTGCTAAAGCTCCAAATTCCGTCACGCCATTTTGCAAGCGCTGATGCGCCATGAATGGCGCGGGTGCCACCAGTTGAGAAACCCTGGTCTACCATATAGTTGAAATATCTTTAAACTTTAAACAGTAATGGAAGTCATTTGTATACAAATTAGTATCCATTCAATGATTTGAGGTCAGGGATTAGGATTAGAGCATAGAACTAGATAACATGAAGAAGTGAATCACATGTATTATGGAATCGCCAAAAGTCTGTAACCGATTTCTCTCACACTCAGCGCGCTGTGGTGGTTGTTGTGCAAGCACTCTCGCGTCATCACTGTTGTTGCGCAAGCACACGCATATAAAAATCTGTGCGTCAAGCGTTATGCTATCAGTGTTGCATTTCCCTAGTGTTCCATTTTCTGATGGGCCGATTTTTCTGCAATAATTATGCGAAAACCAATCGATTGAAGAAACCATTCCTCCAAAAAGATTCCTGCATCCATAATGCACAAAAAGTCTGCCTATGACCCTTGTTAATTTTGCTTAGGAAAAGAGATATTTGAGTCCGAGTGACAGCATGTGGCATCAGTTGTTGTTGTTGTTTTCACCCGCTAAATATGACGAACGTAAAATACATGCGTGTCTCATAAATATGCATAAGGACTTTCCAAATACGACGATACGTTAACCAAATATGGTGGTGCCCAAAACTATGATAATGAAGTGCGTATGCTCATTATAATACTTTTGGGCACCTCGATTTTGGTTACGCCCTGTGGGGAGAATCCGCTTGTCTACCTTATATACGTCGTTGGATTAGAGTTAATTTGTATTGTCTCCATACGAAAAGAAAAGGCAGTGTAGTACACTATAAATGGGATAAAAGATACAATAGGACAGCATAGACAATGTGTAAAGGGAACTGACTTGTTGTATTTAGTTTGATTGATTTCTTTCCTCCTAGTCAAGATACTCTCAGACAACACCTTGTTCTCATTGTGTGCATTAACTTCCTTGCCTGACTGGATGGTTTTGTCATGGGAACTGTGTAAAGCAGGCTGGTTTCCATCACAAAGGGAAAAATCCCAATTTTTAAACTTTGTTGATTAAAGGTGCTTGTTCCGATTTATATCTTTTGTATTCTCTACTTGATATGAGAGCCTGACACTTGCACATACGTCAAGTATAGTGGGAAACAAACTTGCGGTTTTGATGGTAGGAACAATAATGCACATTGCAAAGCCCTATTCAATACTGTGCTAATATTGATGGTAAACCATTAATTTGTCGGTTTTTTGTTTATATCTTGGGAATTAAATGGAGTTGAGGGCTCAAATTTCAGGATGACAATGAGAAAAATATGGCCTTTCGTCTGATATCAAAATCAATACTACTTCCGGGTAAATCGGGGTCCCAAAGACGATCGGAACACGCACCTTTAAGATTGTTTCATTTTTTTGGCACAATATGTATTGTTGTGTGAAAGCAATAAGGTCATAAGTGCAATAGCTGCCATGTGATAATCTGTGTGCTGCCATGTATTAGGATAACTCGTAATTGATATTCCTTGAGTCAGTGACTCTTTAATTGGTTCTCCAGGTAACTGTCTCACCTAAAGAACGTTTTTAAGAGCCTTATTGTCGGAAAGCCACATCATGATGAATCAAGCTAAAGGAAAAAGACCCATTTTTGTAGGCCGCCAGCTAAGCTGGCAAAACCACTTTGCAATATGTTGTGCGTGTATGTATGTGTGTTACTGTAGTGTTCAATTTTCAATATGCAGCGGCCCACAGCTTATATTCTTTGAATATAGTGAGCAAAAGCTCGGCAAAAGCCGAGAACCACAAAATTCTAGTTAGCTCCTGCACTTTATGATGTTTCAATTCCATAACCCCCAAGCACTACCTACCTTTCATGCAGCCGGAACGGCCCATCCATGAGGAATTTTCTCACCATTACAGCACATCTTTAGAGTATATCGAATGGAAAAAGGTCCACTCACGTAGGACTAACCCTGGTTTAAACCCGGGTCTAAAATTAGGACTCCCTTTTAGAAAATCATCCAAAGGTCTTAGATGGAATTATCTCAAAGGTATTGTAGATACAGATGATGGAATTTTGAAAGTTACATTTTCTTGGTTCATATGTACATTTTGGCCAGGTAATTTTGACTGTGAAGGTATGTTGAAGGTTTGTATGGCGTGGGTGTCAGATTGGTCCAAAATGCTGTGACACTCACTGAACCCAAATTTGATGTGAGGATAGGATGTTGAAGATCATAAAATATGACTGAAGAACAATTGCACCAAAGTTCATGAAACAAGTTTACATTGGTCAGTGACCAAACTCTGGAATCCTGTAAACAGGTCAGGGTAACTACCAGTTCTGGCAATGATGCAATAGCTGGCATAGTCCATTTCTCTACCTCTGTGCAGTGATGTCATAACCTTGATATGCCGTCTTATGTGCGCGTGTAAAAACACTGTTGCTTTAAAGTGACAGGAGGAGATTTTTTTAGGATACGAATTTCTCTCACATCATGCACATGATCGGGGGGTTGTAGACCACCTACCAAGAACGTTCCGAAGGTTTATTGGACAAACAAGTACAAAAGAAAACAGCAAACCTTGTTTTGAACTTGCCTGACTATCGTAATTGTCCCCATAGAACACCGTGCTTTTACTTTCTGTCGTGCACGACAGAAGTACTAAATCATCATATTATTAAATAAAGACAGCATATTCGGCTTATTCACTTCAGGTGTGATCTAATACATTGGAAAGCATTCCAAATATGCAAAAAACCCGGGTTCAAAAAAATTGGGGGCGCTTCATTCTGGAAAAATCCTCATGTCTCTTTAAGCCAGCACATGTGGTTTACTGGTGCGACCATCAAATCTCACGCCGACTTCACTGCACCGAGGTAGGGAAATGGAATAAAGTATATGCTGAATCCAGCAACAATAGTAGTAATAATAATAATAATTTGAGTATTTTAACATGTGACATATCCCCGTAAACATCTTCATGGTGCTGTGCGGCAGCGTAATCAGTGCTCAACACATCAGAAAAAACATAGAACCATAACAGATTTATGTGAAGAAGCACAATTTTAGAAGCAGGGGAAACCAGAGTACATTAAGAAAACCTGCGGGAATGAGTATAGATCAATGACATAACCGTCTCTGCAAAGTATATCTCGAAACAATTCTATTGGACTGAGACATGTTTTGATGGGGAAGTTCATATTATACCTAAGAATAGATAACATGTTATGCCATCAAATTTTTTACCAGGGCAGAGATGGGGGGGGGGAGAGACTTACGAAATTGAAATCACTAAGTATATAATTTTATAGTTAAGCATCAATTAATGAAGTGCTATGTTTAAAATCACTTTCTAACTCAAAAAATCCCATTATAAATTCAATTGCAACTTTTAAATTGACCCTGCATGTAATGCATAGTGGTAGCAACATATTGGGGGCAATGGCAGCATTGCCAGATCCGACAGTCGGCCCAAACTCTTTAAATTTTTCATTTTCCTGTGATACTCTAAGGCACAGGAAACTCAGTTTTATTTAGTCAGAAAAGGTTGATATGTGATGTGATCAAGCAAAATGAGTCGGAAGTCGCAAATATTGATTTTGAGATATAGCCAAAGAAAGGAGAAAATGTCTTTTTGTTTCCTATTGATTTTACCAATTTTCAACTGATTATATCTTTGGAATTAATTGGTCAATTTCAATGGGGGTTTCAGCAAAATGTAGCCTTTTAAATGGTGCATACAGTTACATGGAAAAGTAAAAATTGAATCTGACCGACTTCAGACTAATTTTGCTTGATCACATCACATATAGTTGACTATGTGTAATGATGTTTCCTGGGGCTCATAATGTGTCCCATCAAATCATTTGATGTGTCTCGGCTTACTCTATTTTGCGCAACAAAACAAAACGGAACAGGCTCAGTGCACCCATTGGTTTACACTGTGGAGACCAAAGTTTTCCATTTTACAGAAAAAAGAAACAAATGCCACATTGGCTATTTACATTTAATGACAGCATTTCTAGGCAAGGCTTATGATAAGAAACTAATAAATGTTCCTGGAATGGACCAAATTTGAATGCTGCTTTTAGAAAATGGAAACAAAGACAGAATGAAATATTTGTAAAACGGAAAACTTTGGTCTCTAGTTTACAGGCTTTATTCCATCATGTACAAGGTGTATGATGATGATGGAATAAAGCGTGTAATCCAGTGGGTGCACTGAGCCTGGTTTGTTGCGTTTTGTTGTGCACAATACAGTAAGCCTGTGTTTCTAGCTTTATAACAAATTTGATATAATTGTTTTTTTCTGAGAAAAGTGCATTAGCCAGTGGTTTACACCCTAGGTACTATTGTCTTTTTTACAATGTTTTTTTGGTTAAAGACACAATCAGTGAATGATTTGTTAAATTGGAAAACCTAAAAAATTTACAAAAAATCAGATATTTGCATGTCTTTTACAAGTATATAGGTATCCTAACATACCCTACAAGTGATAAGCCCTAAAAGCTCACCTTAGGAACCAAAATCAGATATTTTAGTCATTACTGTATTGTTCACATTGTTTTTGTTTATATTTTCTACAGCGGGGGCTGCTACCAGAGCATCATGGCCCCAATTATTGAAAGCAGTCCTAAATCCAAAGTCCCACACACCGTACAACTCATAACAATACCACCGACACCTGATGGGAAGAAAAGCTTCTCGGTAGCGGTGACGGAGAAGATGAGGTATACAGCGCCATCGGCTGAAACAAACCAAGACAGGGTATCCTCGCGTAGTCTTTGTGTTAGAAAGTAAGTATGGCAGTATTTCAAGTATTTGAAGTATATTTTATTTTTATCAAATAGCAGCCATAAGGCTGAATTGCATGATAAAATTACAAACACATTGCACAGTATAATATAAAAAATTACATCAAAACATGAATACAAACAAAATACTAAAATATTAAAATGAACAGTATAAATTCATATTGCACTATACACTTAGTAAAAATATATTACACCAAAATTTGGCATCATAAAAAGGGTGAAACAAAAAAAGGTATATAAAAATGAGACAAATTATAAACCAGGGAATTTAATAGGCTGTGACAGGAGCAACAGGGCAGACCTGGGCAGGGTACAAAACCTAAAAAAAGTTACACATCATTTAATAAACTGACAAAAAATGGGATGGGGCTGTAATTAAAACCGATGTTCTGGAAAAAAGATGGGACAATTTATCAGCACTGCGCAGGTTGCGACCATGAACATTTCTCCTGACAGGAGGGAGCAGAACATTTGTTCTGGAATTATTGGAAAGCCCTTCAGCAAACCTTAGACAATGCTCCACCCTCCTGTCAGAGAGAGAGACCAGTCCACAATCACTAGTTGCATCAGAATAAGAAGTGAAATTCCTGCCCAGGACTATCCTGCAAGCTCTTTTTTGCAGCTGCTCAAGAGTATTGGACTGGCCAGCAGTTAAGGATGAATGCCATATTGAGTCACAATATTCCAAAAGGGGTCTAATGTACCCTTTATACACAGTGGTGAGCTCTTGATGATTAAAACCAAACTTTTTTAACATGCGTAGCATGTAAAGCCTACGATTAGCCTTTTTTGAGATTTCAGTGATGTTTCTATCCCATTTAAGATCATTTTGAATCCAGATACCAAGGATCTTGGCCTCACTAACATAAACAAGCAGGGTGCCATTGATTTTGAGATCAGCTGGAGAAGGGACATCCCTTTTAAAACACACTTGGAGGCCTGACAATTGCTGGGATTCAAACTCAGTTTATTGTCAATGGTCCACTGCGAAAAATTATCTAAAACCTCTTGGAGCCTACTAGACATGGGATGGGTTCAATTCTCAGCAAGTGTCAGGTCATCCACATATTTCAAACACTTAACCATAGCACAACTAAATCTCACCAAAACTCACTGTATTAATTGAGAAAAATGCACTAAGTCCAGAAAGTAGCGATGACGTCATCAAACCAAGACTCATATGGGCACGAAATCGCTGGCCGGGCCAGCGACACTGCCGTAGCGTGCTATCCCGAAGGGCCCTGGGTTCGAATTCCCACCCGAATTTGCGAATTTTCTGTTTGTTTTTTTTCCCCCCCTCTTCCTCACTCCTTCAGTTCCTCCCGGGAGATAGGCTAGAAACCGACGTCAGGGTTAGGGTTATTGGCGGCAATATCAGTGGCAGCATCATTAATTATGGCTTGAAATCCTAGAGGGCCGACTTTGTACCCTGTGTTAATCCCCCCTTCAGGACTTTAAATTCTGATAGTGCCTGATTATATCTCACACACTGAACACGCTCATTGATAAAATCACACAACCATGGTACAATGGCCCTCCTGACTCCCAAATCAATAAACTTCTCAATCATGAGAGTATGGTCAACCATGTCAAAAGCCTTTGAGAAGTCAGTGAGGACCACCGTACCAATGTTGTTGATTTTATCAGCACCTGAATGGAGAAAATGTAAGAGTCTGAGACTGAAATAATGGGATGTAGACACCCTTTAATATTACCAAATTGTTGAAGGTCAATGTTGTTTGAAACATCTTCCAGCACCCAGTTGGTAATAAAACTCTCACTGATTTTGGCAAAACAATCAGTCAGGGAGACCGGACGTAACTTGTCTTCCCTTGGAGGGTGAGTCTTTGGAATGGGAACAGTACGGTTCCCATTCCAAAGACTCACCCTCCAAGGGAAGACAAGTTACGTCTGGTCTCCCTGACTGATTGTTTTCCATTCAACTGTGTGCATAGCAGCACTGCACTGGACTTTGCACATTTAGATAATAAAAGATGAGATTTTTTGTTTTGGGCATCTTAGATGGTGTTTTTTTTTTTTTTTTTTTTCTTTGAGAAGTCAGTGAGGACCACCGTACCAATGTTGTTGATTTTATCAGCACCTGAATGGAGAAAATGTAAGAGTCTGAGACTGAAATAATGGGATGTAGACACCCTTTAATATTACCAAATTGTTGAAGGTCAATGTTGTTTGAAACATCTTCCAGCACCCAGTTGGTAATAAAACTCTCACTGATTTTGGCAAAACAATCAGTCAGGGAGACCGGACGTAACTTGTCTTCCCTTGGAGGGTGAGTCTTTGGAATGGGAACAGTACGGTTAATGAATGGATGTCTTCCATTCAACTCTGTGCATAGCAGCACTGCACTGGACTTTGCACATTTAGATAATAAAAGATGAGATTTTTTGTTTTGGGCATCTTAGATGGTGTCATAATGGATGGGAATCTAATATTGTGAGTGGTAGATGCCAGCGTAGCTGGCACCTACCACAATTAAAATATTGGATGCCCATTCATTATGACACCATTTAAGGCCAAGAAAAAAAGTTTGTCTCAGAAGACCATACACATTTTTTTTAAATTGGTCTTTTAGTGCATTTTTTATGTGTTTACTCACTTGAAAAGATTTTTTTAAATTCTCAAAAATAAAATAAAATTTAGGTGGAAAAAGTGGGCCAAAAATACAATACAAAAATTAAATCCCGCATCTTGCATTAGCATTTTTCTAAAAAAAATACATTTCGCATTTGCATTTTTCACATTTCTTCTGAGACAAACTTGTTTTTTTTGGTCCAAGATGGCCAAAACAAAAAATCTGATCTTTTATTCTCAATCTTATTTAGAATTGTGTAATGTTGGCTTTTTATCAACATAATTTATTTGTCAACAATATTGTTACATCATTTTTATTAATTTTAATAATTGCACTCCTCTAAAAAATAAATGTTTCAGTACATGGAGCCAAAATCATTGTTGCGGGTGATCGTTTTATGCTGCGTTAATTGCATTCACGTACAAAACGACATGAATGAAGCCGAATAAATGCGGGTTTAGTGTCAGAAAACAACGGTTGCTGGTTCGAATCTTTGTCTGTGAAGCATGTGAGGTTTTTGCCACCAATCCCTCTGGAAGGATGAAACAAAATCATTATGGGTCTACCCAACTGCCTACTTGTTTGTTTGCGTGAATCAGGCTTTCCCGCTCTACAAAAGGGCAAGCATTATGTGACCATCAGCTTATAATCAAAAGATGACCCCTTGGACACCATGCATTGAAACTGTCATTCAAAAATCAACCAAGCCATCAATTATTGGATCATTATGGTATCCCATGATAGAATTGTCGTCTCAAGCACCTCTAATCCCATCAAGATATGAATTCAGAAACAAGAACAATATTATTGATCGAACGCTTTTTGATATACAAAAGTGATTTTTACCACTCCGACAACGACGGCCATAGTTTCATCAATCTTAGCACGACTTTGACATGTATATGCGAGGAACTACAATAAGCACCAAAATAACATCTTTCATTTTCCCCGCCACAATATTAATCTATAAATTAACAATAGAAAACTTGATTCTAAGTTTGTCTTTTCTATAGAAGTTTTTTGCTTATGTTATTTGATTTGTGTATTGTATTCATACTGCCCACTACCATTGCGGATTGCTTGCATATTTTGTTTATCATAGGGTATACACCGGACAGAAGAAACACCTCACATTCTGAACTTCATGTTAGCGCTGTTCTTCATCCTTTGCGCTACGACTGTAGCTATAGTTCAGGGACGAATTAGCCGACCATTGCCCGTTTTATTCAAGGTTTTTTGTCAATCAGCGCGGCGCAAACTATGATTGGTTTGAATGTGTGTATTGTGCAGGGGGGCATGTTTGAACAAAAAGATAATTTAAAATGTCAAAACCATGCCAATATCAGGTCGGGTTTCGATTGCACAGACAAATTATCACGTGTAAGTAACTTTCTGTTTCAATACGCTTTAAATATTCCAGATAGTCTTCACGGCCGAAATTTGTTCTGTACCGTCAAATTACTTCAGATGCGCAATTGGTCGCCTATTCTGTCCCGCTATAGTCAAACAGATTATCACAGGTCGCAGGGTTCAAGGGTCAGGTCAGTTTTTTGAGAGCCTTGCTACTGGTATCTGGGTAACCAGTATAATGTCCCAGGGCCGAGTTGTAGGTTAAAACATCACCCCTATCGAGTTTCTAACGAAATTTATGAGAAGGGTAAGACTGGGTCCCCTGGTAGACTAAAAAGCAGATCTACCTTACAAGGGCATCAGCTTTTGAGAGCTAATGGCGGCCAGCCAGCACATTGACGTCAGGAAGGGCATCTGGTCAAATATCTTTGCTCCAATTAAAATCCAACACAGCAAGTATTGCTGTGATTTGAATGTGAGGTGAATCTGGCCCACCCTCCCGTAGGCGGGGAAGGACAAATCTGGATTTGAAAACTTTGGTTTTACTACCCCTTCAAGGGGTCAAAAATGGATTAGCTGGGATTAGCCAATATACAATGTCAGCAAATTCTATACCAAAAGAAATATCCTGAGCACAGTCGGAACCTTTTGTAATGGAGTAGGAGTCGAGAGGAAATTTTAAATGTGACTTTCTAGAATTGCCATTTTGTGTGGTACAATTTGAGGCTGTGTCATTGTCTAAAAGTACATAGTTGGGGCAGTCAGAAGAGTTCATGAGGTGTTAAGCCAAAAATTTTACACCCAACAAAATGAGAGATTGGTAATAAAACGTTTTGATGTTTGAGGGTTTAAAAACATGCTTTTGTATAGGAAGTGGAAATTACTGTGAAATTTACTTTGGTATACCTTTTTTGATCACAACATCAAAACCCAACATCTTTTAGCCTAAAGGGAACCGTACGAAAAACTTACTTTATACATTTATCACGCTATAAATATAATATTGAAACTATCGAGTGGGGTCATGGAAAAAACGGAAAATACTAAACCATAAAAATGAATTAAAACATTTTGTCTACCATGCGCTATTTGAAATTCTCGATAGTGTATATGGGGCTATTTACCCTATGTGTTAAACGATACTGACGGAACTGTCGCATCATACACCTTTCACGTGTACGCTTACATAATGTGATTCCTAGCATGTATGATGCAACGTGCGATCGTATCGCATAACACGTTACAATAGCGCAAAATTTTAAATAGCGCATGGTCAGACTAGATGGTTTTAATTCAGTTATGTTAAATATCAATCCAGTCTTCGATGATTGAAACTATTACAATATGTGGTCAAAATGATTATTTTCTAGAGTATATTGTAAATATTATTCGTTGGTTATGGGTTCTCCTTTAAGATTGCACTGGGTAAATAAGAAAAAATAGTAGCTTTTTTAGGACATTAAAATATTGACCACTTTGTTAAAATCTGGGGTTCTGGGGGGTGAGGTTTTTAGCGATCGGGCCATGCACTTTTAATCAGGGTTTGAGCCAAGCCTATCGCAAGCTGTTCGCCTCAGCTTGCCCTTTAATTTAGTCAAGCCCAAATGTGTTATTGATATATTGGACCAACTGCGTAAATAATTGCCATATCAACATTCTTGCTGACAGGGGTTCAAAATTCCCATGGGATCCGACCGCAACATACAAACAATTTCCTTCCAGAAAAGAAAAAAAAACATATTTCGGACTAATGTAGCTTATCGCTGCTGGAAATCTGAATCAGGAATTTGTAGATGTTGAGTGAATATCTGCTTGTGGTAAATACTTGAAAGACTTGTAGCCATTTTCTAATGTTGCCATTATTGACAGTAAAGGTGCAATGAAATTTTATGGCATTCATAGTGTTAGCTTGCGATACTTTGTTGGTGTTACAATAATACCAAACCTCCCAAAACACCAAACTTGTAATTAGCATGCAAGGTTGTCTTTGAGATGGTTTAAAAAATATATAAGCTGAACAAACAACAACCCGACGATCAGTGGAGTATACCGAGACAGTGGATCAAGGGGGAAAAATTCTGAAGTCGTCCCGCCAGTCTTAAGTCGTCCCGTGCTCTAATTAAGTCTAAACTTTTCAATGAAATGCCGAATTTCCCTTTAATTTGCCCAAATTTAGGTTGAAATTGGTCAAAATTCACCAAAATGGGGGATGAAAATTGTGTATTTTGACCCATATTGTCACGCTTTTTTGGAGCCAGAATTGCCCCCTTGGGTTCTTGGATGTCTAAGGCTCATTTTATAACTGAGGGCCGCCTGGTGAAATCAACAGTGTTTTGTCATTTGCTGTAAGGTACGTAGTAATGTCTTGGGCGAGTGGTACCATTTAACGTCTGCCACAGAGCTGTGAATCCAAAATGGCCGTCGGTACTCTAGCATTTATTTAATCCATCTAATATGGTTCTACTTGAGTAGGCTTGGCATATTTTGACCTGGGGACCCTTTCATAACCCTAGTTTAGGAATTTATGTTCCCTAGGAAAACATATTTGCTAAAATTGAAAAAAAAGCTAGGATCTAGATTTGTGGTTTGAGTACAGCATGTATTAACTCTTACCATTCTGTGTTGTATTATTTTGAACCATTTGTAGTTTTTTTAAAATGTATTTGAAGTTTGGTTTGCAAACTTATTCAGGTCAGTTATAAAAAAATGGGGAGAGGAAGTATCCCAGTCAAGAAATTATATCATCGTTCTCCCTTTAAATTAGATGTATTGAAAGCAAAATAAAGACTTGGCATTTTGAGGTGCGAAATTTCTATGTGCAGATACTGTGGATGATTTGCATTTTGTTTGCGCATTTATTTGTGCAAGAAGTAAAAAACAACAAATCGTGTCCAAAGCAAGTCCTCCTACGGATGCTTTCAGGCGCCATCCTTACGTACAACGGTTCACTGCTTTGAGCGTAATGAATGTGCCCGCGAACTTTTCTGCGGCCCCAACGAGGGGGTGCCAAATTGTTAAAAAGACTCTAATTGAATTTTTTAGGCATTTAATGGAAAAGTAAGTCAGTGACCCCATTTTTTATTTCAAAATTTTGAAGAAACGACATCGGGACCTCAAACATATGTCGAAATTACAAAGTTTTATCGAGAATTTTTGTTTTGTAGGTGATCCAAATGTCAAATTTTGACTTTACATAGTCTTGCGTGTTTTAAAAAAAGTGCAACATACCTTTCTTGTGTTTTGCTCATATAGCTCAAAAAACAAAGTCGGTGACCACCATTTTTTATTTCAGTTTCTTAATCAGCACTGTTTGTAAAATACAATATATGTTGAATTCTGGAAAAATTTTATCAATAGTTCACTAAAACCCTCACACCCCTTAAACGAAAATAGGAAAATTAAGTTCTGCTTTATTTGAAAGTGAAAGTGTAATTGGTTGGTAATTATCAATACGTACTTTTTGTGAACAAACAAACGAAGGAAATTAAGTTCTTCTTTATTTGAAAGTGAAGTAAAAACGAAGACTTATGATTTTCAGTGCTCATTATTTTCTTTGGCAAAAGGTTCTGGATTCAAAATTTTAAGATACTTCCTTGTAGAGGTTTATGATTATTTACAGTGGGGGGTTCTCGCAATATGTGTAACCTGGAAATTTGGGAAAAGCCTTTATGGCCAAACCGGAAAAAAGAACTGGGAAATATGGAAAAGAATGGGGGACTAGGGTCTCTGCAGAGAGGATCATGGCCGTGTTATTTAGATACCCCCGCATACATAAAGCCTTCAGTGCAAAAGACACAGGTGGTGTGCTTGCATATCATTACAGGAGCTGCGCAAACGACCCCCCATACTTAACTTGGTTTATTGTTTGACGGTGGCGTACCCCATGGCAGCAAGAACACAACTTAAAGTGAATGTCAAACGTGACCCATGGGCAAGAACGTCTAAAGTGCGCATGGGAGATTAGTACAATAGAAAACGTTTGTTTACTAAATTTAGCATTGGAAAGTTAACCACTTCTACCATTGATAAGACATTTTTTGGGGGAAAAGGTTTGGATTTCACAATTTTTAAAAAACTGATTTTAGGTGTCAAAACTAATTTTTGGACCTTTGTTGAGCTAGTGAAAATTACATTTCAAAGTTGACAGGACTTGAATTGCAGGACACCTTGGAACCACCATTTCAAACGTCCACTTAAGACAAAGAATTTTGACAAGTTTTTGACTTACGAAGTACTTCAGGAGTCTAAAAAGAGACTTATGGGTGAATACCATATGAAATGGTTTTAGAAAATTGACTGAGGTTTTAGGCCAACACAAATGTGAAAAAATATAATTCTGAGCAACCAATAACCATGTTTAATTTTTTTATTAAATGTCCTTTGAGGGTTATAATTAAAATTTTTGTAGTTTTCGTTTAGAACATTTTAATCGATAACCCTGTATCATACACTACTTTTGCTACAAAATATTTTTTGTTTGTGCCAATTTGTCCGAAAAAATCACAACTTTTTCGGGTGACCAAACATTTTCACCCTACCAATTGCATACTTACAGAGTCTACAATAATACATTTAATGACCCCATTTATAATGTTAATATAGTAGTTAAAGGTAATAACTTATGGATTTAAGTATTTTGTTTATTCAATTATTTAATTGCACACCAGAACCATTTCAAAAGTTTGACATGTCCCGTGACAAACTACATTCAAAATTTAGCACTTTCGACAAAAATGGTGCTTTGCACAACACCAGCTATGAACGGACGGGTCTTCTACAGTGTGGTTCACCTGTCAGTTTATGCAGATTTAATAGCTTCAAATTGATACCTAATTTGCTTCATTTAAGTTAGGAATAATTCCAAAAATACAAAATGTCCCCTACCCCTTGATTTTTACAGTGCTTGAAAAAATATTGTTGTTCACTAAAATTTGAACTACGAGAAAACTAAAAGAGCTATAGAGGCTTGAAAATTGAATCGATTGCCCAAAGCAAGTCCCTACAAAGTATGGTATTAACCTTTTTTTCACCCGGCAAAATTTAGAAATTTTTTTTAATCATTGCGGAATCCAATTTTACCTAAAATTTTGGGTGTGTTCGAGAACACCCGAAAAAACGCCGAAAAGATGACATGTGCGAAAAGTTAATCGATTATGCCCAAGCCATATTCCCATATAATAGTATTCACTTTTGTCAAACGAACTGCAAAATATTTGAGAAAATTTTTTTTATCAAAGCAAGATGCAATTATCAGCAAAATAACCATAGGTTTTCCTATGGGACTTGGTCTTGCGCAATCCCCAAAATGCGATCTCTCAGAACGCCTCCGAACATTTTGCATTTTTGACTTCCGATTTGATTTACCAAAATTTTAACCTAGACAACATGTTTTGGTTTTCCCATTATTAAACACCTTCACATATTTACACTTTTGGCAGTAAAACCTAGGTCAAAAAATCTGAAACCATGTCATAATTTTTAATTAAACTTTTCATTTGCAATTACTATGCATCCTAAACAAACAGTGAATGGAAGAGGCAAGCAAAATGCCATTTAGGCAAGAAAACACTCACCCCCCTCCCTTTCAAAAGCAAACAAAAAACAACCTAAATGAGCTGAAAAGGCCAAAAAGAGGCAAAAATAGGGGTTAATTCTTTTTTGTCGAAAAAAATGGTTAAACATTTCGGTAAAAAGCCCACTTTTACGACAATTTTCTCCCTGGCAATTTTAGGGAAAGTCCCATTTTGAAAAAACACAAATCAACCAGTGGACAGGGTGACGGTGGTGGATGGGAGTTGGAGTCAGCAGGGATGGGGTTACAGTGAACAAATTTCAATTGCTATATACCTATTGTGGAATTAACACGGGGGGTTAAATTAGCATTGGGCCATTTGTTGTTTGTACCTATAAGTGGTTGCACCTCCAATCTCATTGCTTAACTCATCAACTCAACACCATACCACTGAGTAAGCCACAGCATCCTTGATGCTCCTCATTTTGAATCTCATTGTGCGACACCTTGTAAACCTACATAGCAACAGACAGCTATTACATTTAACAGCTGTTTGATTCCCATGCAAATTGTCTCTTTTATTTTGAGAACAATTTTAATCCAATGGCGACACAATTTTAACAACTGGTAAGGTGTAGGGACATGCAATAGTTTCTTATCTCTACCAAAATCAGACAAATCCATTGCGGGAATCCATTGCCACACGGTCTAGATTTGTATGTTATAGCGCCCTTTATATGCATATATCCAATAGAAAGATGTGTAAACCTAGATTTTTAAGAAAAAAATCATATTTGCCTGCAATGAAATTTTGTAAATATACACAGGATGTTACTGGTGGACGAAATATTCCAATCAGTTGTCAAGTGTGTGTCGCCGGCAATAACTTTTGTTTTAATTCTGTGTTGTCATATAAATGATACTTTCAAACAGCTGTGATTACAACCAACTTGCATTTACAATTGAACCAACCACCTCCCATATCCCCCCAATCTACCTCCCTCAATCTCTGAATGGTCCCTTTAAG
>JAMKCH010073138.1:0-12323 GCA_023653785.1 Ophioderma brevispina | reverse complement strand
TGTTTTACCACCATATTACATATCCGTCATGCGAATCCTACCAAATAAGCGTAAATAATATTGAAATAAATAAAGTTAGAAATACTTATCCAGTTTACCTTTAAAGATAAGGGTTCCAAGGGTACAAAATCCAGTATAAGATAATCATGTTACGTCAGCTCAATTTGATTTTCCATCAACCCTTATCCATGGACTTGCAGAAGTTAAAATGGTTCTACGACTTTATTTACGGTGAGCTGCTATGCCATTCAATATAAAGCAGACTAGTCTTATCAGCTTCAAAAATCGGTATAATAGCCTTTAAGCAATAGACATCCACGGTGTCATGAATCTGGTGTCCTAGTGATGTAATGTCCTACCTACTGTGTTCTCAATAGTATGCTTGCGCCCCATAATTTAATCAGGAACTAATCCACAGGGTTATGTTTCAGTGCAATACCGGGTCAGATGGGAGAACGAAAGCCTCTTACGCTATATGTGAGGTTTGGTTTATATTTATTGAAAGAACTATTATTATTCATGAGAATGTGAGACCAGCCAATCACAGTTCGCTTATCATAGAACAAGTAGCCGTGGTCTGTTGTGAGTACTAAACCTTGAATGATGGGGAAATGAATGCTTGTCCGCGAAGAACGGCCGTGGCTTACATTAGTGGGTCGTTGGAAGATAAAGAAGGGTGAAATTGTAGATTATTTTCGAAGCAACAAAAAATTGCTAGGTGTAAACAATAAAGCAAGTTTAAAGAGACAACTAATTCCTTCAACGTCGGTCCCGGCTCTGGTAATTGATTTTGGACTGAAACGGAAGCCAGTTTAGCCATAGATCCATCGGAACCACACTACTAACCTCACAAATTATCCATTAATGATCCACAAAATAAGGGGTTTGAAACAATTAGGTCGTTTGACCTTTAAAGAGGCACGAGGGCATTTCCCGAAAAGAAGCGTCCCCATTGTTATCGACCGGTTTTTCATATTTAGAATGCTTACCAATGTATTTTAGATCACACTAAGTTACAAAACACAAACGCGTCGTATTCAATCATTAAGATGATGATTTAGATATGTTCGGTCGGGCAAGACAGGGAAATCAATGCTTTTAAATGGGGACGACGACGATGGGTCGACCTCGGCGGGCTCGGAGCTGGCGTTGGTTGTGCAGGGGGGCGTCCTTCGAGGATCGGAGTGGAGATTCGCCCAAGCTGCGGTGTGGTGGGGCCACGGACCGTTGGCCACATCGTGGATGACTGTGGGGGTATTGCAGGTCCCCAAGAGGAGTAAGTTCCAGGCCTGATCGACCTGGGTGATGGGGCTGGTCGGCGTGGCGTAGCCAGCTTTTTTTTTCAGGGGGGGCAAAGGGGGGGTCACACACATTTTCGGGGGGGGGCAAAGCATATAGTTAAATTGTCCTAGTATAGTATTATGGCCTATTAAATCACTAATTTTTCGGGGGCAGGGGGGGCAAGATTCCCCCACAGGGGGGCAGCTGCCCCCCTGCCCCCCCCCCTTCCCCCCCCCCCCCCTCTGGCTACGCATGGCTGTCGGCTGGTTGGGGACGGATATTCCGGCTGTGATTTTGGACTTGCAACCGCCCACGATACGAACGGACGATAGCAGGTAAGTTCAAACATAGTTTTTAGTTTTTCTGTTTAACTTGTTTGTCCAATAAACTCGGTATGGTGCTAAAACCGAGCAAGTGCAAATGAGAGAAATTCCGTAACCCCAAACAAACAAATTCATTCTTTAAAATATGTCCGATGAGGAGTAATTATACCTCGTCCTCAGGACCCCAGATTTCGTCCGAAGTGTCAACAATAAGCAATCAGTTATTCCATTTTGTTCATCACAGAATACAGCAAAATAAAATATGACAATAACAATAATTGTCATTGTAGTACAATAAGAAATAAACTTGAGATATTGAAGGGAAAAATACTTATAACCCAATGCAGGTGAAAAATAATTCATTATGAGCGAAATTTAAAATAATTCATTAATGCACTCTATAAATGATATAATAATAATACAATAATGCAGTACTTTTAAAGCGCTCTTACAAGGAAAAACCAGGACAAAGCCCATCAGATGCAGTTTTTTTTTTGTCAATCAACCCGTAAATAGAGAAATGATGCTGTAACTTTATCAATAATAGCAATATCATCCGAGGTTTGTTCAGACTGCATGATTGTGTTAGCTGAATAACGACAAATTTACCTATGGAGGGTTCGTGTGTGTTTATGTTTTCACGTGGAATGAATCGACAAATACATATATTGGAATGTGTCAATATCGTGTCGTATTGTGGTGTAACGGAAATGGTTGGAATAGGGTAGATGAGCTGTGCGGACATAACAATTCATAAAAACAACACAACAACACCAATATCTAAAAACCAACAATAATATTTTTAACGAATTTATTATTGTAGTTCACAGCGGCCCGCGTCACATAAGTGACGTATCCGACATTTTTTACCTTTTGGATGAAATTTTTTCCATATATATTTTGTACTACTCTACAAATTCACCAAATTCAAACCTCAAAGTGGCTCATTATTAAGATATTTAATTAAAGCAATATTAGCACATTTTTTGAAGAGCGCCCACAATTTTTTCAAAAAAATTGAGATTTTTACACTGTTTGCATTGGTAACTGGCTTTTACACCGCTACCTGTATGGTTAACTCGAACCTGTCTGTGTCTCACAACGAAGGATTTTGTCCATTAGAATAATATTATCGGATCACGATAATAATTCAACGGCTGCTGGACGGCCTTCCAATGCCACCGAAAATATCCTGGAAATAGCGCCATGTACGTGTCTACGTCATCATTAGTGTTTTTATTGGTTCAGGCAATCAAGTTAAGGTTATTTTCTCGATGTGCACTATTTCATCATGGACGTACAAACGTAATCGTTTCCAGTTCTGCCGTAAAGTCCAATCGGGACGCAAATTCTAATTACAAAATCGCTTAATTTTATGATAAATACGCATTTTTAGCATTCTCGGTCACAGGTATAATTTCCTAGACAACACCAATTAACTGTGGCAAACTTTCAAATTTTGAAATTTGGGGGGGCGCTCTTCGAAAATGTGCCATTATGCTCTAATTAATAGGACGTATTTTGCCAAACTTAAATTGTCCGGCATCACATACCGACGTATTTGTCGAAAATTTATTCTTGCGCAGGCCCTCCTATCTGCATTTGAAGTATTGTTTTAACATTGTGCGACGTATTTTTCAGTTCACAGTAGAGTTGCTATTTTGTCGTAACTCATACCCCTTAAATCCTTAAATGGCAATTTTTGCCACTTTTCAAAAATCCACGGACGACCCCTGGGCTTGTGTTTAGCGGTAAATTGATCCTAGATCTAACAAGATAAATGCTACCTCCTTTTTTTTGCGTGATGGTCATGTTGTAGTCATTTTTCTCTAGGGACGTAAAAGATATAATGACGTATTAATGACGTATAATGACGCGTCACATAAACGACGTAATTTGCGAGACTTAGTTCTTAAGGTCCCTACATGTCAGTACTTTTTATTTGTCTTCAATAGGTACTCATTGATTAATGTAGTATTTTCTTAATTTTTGACACCCCTGGAATAACCCCTATTTAGGGGGACCGTTTTTTAGGATCGGGCTTTTTCCTCTAAAAAAAAATTTTCATATCCTGCATAAAATTCCCGATCTAGAAAAACCACATGAAACTTTCCTTCCCGGTTACCTAGCGCATTTTTTAGCCTGGAATAATTGGCACATTTCAGAATTTATAACACAAAGCTCGCGCTTCCCGCGAGCAATGGTTGTACTGTGGGCAGGAACATGTGGAAAAAAAAACCGGCCGAGTGAAAACTATGGGACGCCACAATAGATAAAATTTTGACAAGAAAAGTTTATTGCCCACTGAGGCAAATACAAGAACCCCCACCCCCCCCCCCCCCGCGCAACAGAAAAGTCAATTGCCAGCCAGAAACAGAGTGGTCCAGTTTAGGTATAAAATTGAGAATAAGAGAAAAACAAAGAACCAACAGACAAAACGTTGAGGGTAATTAATGAGCTACCCCAGAGTGGGTTAGCTGTCGGGCTTCCCGATCTATTTGGCTTCCAGTAAGACGGGTGTTACAGGTGTGGCTACTACCAGGGCGGTCAATGGCCATGATGGTTAGTTCGTCAGGCACTATGACCTGGTTGATTGAAGTTTCCTTGCAACAGGATTGTTCCTCTTGTGTTTAAATACCCCAAAGTGTTCCAGAAGGTGAGGTTTGAGTGCTCTTTTGATTTCCCCAACGTACTGTGTGCTGCCCTTTTTGAAGTTTTGGGTGAAACAACATAGATGTGGCTGGTGAGGGGTTTTTTTGGATGAGAATCTTTTATCCCAGGGGTGCTTCTACAGACCAGCACTGTATGATGTATCTCTTGGTGGTCTGCCTATGTTTACAAGCTGCGCATTTATTGCACGGCAGAATCCTGACGGAGCATCAGAAGAGGAATCCTATGGAGGAATGACAACCATGTCCGTTGATGTTGGATGGGTCTCCTTAAAGGATAGTGGACATGAATAGTTTTCTTGGTCGCGTTAGAGGAATGAAGAATGGGCAAGTATTTATTGATGTGTAGTTGCAACTGTGGAATTGATGAAGTACATCATGACCAAAGGAACCCGTAGCAGATGTTTCCTTCCGACGGTGTTGAGGGCCTCAAATCTAGGATAATTATTTTTAGAAATGTCGTTTTTGTGATTGTTGATGTATAATTGTATATGCTTTGTTTATATTATGGAATAAAGCTGATTCGATTGATGCCGAATTTCAATGACCCTATTGACTGTTTGTTCAAGTAATTTGTGCGGATATACAAATTCCGATTCAATGAACCCTATTCACTTGTTTGTCAATAATTTGGCAGGGATTATACACTTCCACGCAGATGTTGTTTAAGTTACGGATTCTCAGGGTGGTGAGAACTTCATAAGACGACATATACGTTAAGGGAGCTAAACAGTATGGAAGGCTATGGCTTGGTTATGTTTTGGGTGGCATGTGAGACCATGATACTGGTGATACTTGCGGAAGTGGGGGCTGCCTGGGGTGCGGATCGGGACATGCCAATAACTTGACAATAATGGTTTGCCTATAGATTTGTCTAGAGCTGAAAATATTAAAAAAAAATAATAAAGATGTTTATGTAAATATCCTGATTGTAAATTACAAAAGGATATGCCTATGATGGATAGTTTGACCGACCATTCTTGACAGCGTCAAACTAGGCAAGGCTGGAGGAGCAAGGACGCGACACTTGGACATGGAACCTAAATAACGTTATAAGAGCGGCCCTCCAACCGATGACGGTGTGATCTCCGTAAATAAAAGGGTCATTGGAAGCGGACTAGGTGAAAAAAACTTAGTAAAAACCATGGTAACCGGAATGAAATTAATATGAATGATCACTTAAGTTGAAACAATCAATGAAAACGATTGCCGCGACAAATCAGACGTGATGCCACTCGGCACAGCATGAGATGACGTTAAAACCTCCGATCTTGGTGATTTTTTTTCAAAATCGGCTACAGTCTTGTTCAAACTTGCAAAATTTTACAATTTTTATCCCGACCATGGAATGCTTAGTCTCGAGGTTCTCGCCGTCAACGACGGCACAAGGGGATGGAAACGCCTAACAGTAGGCGACAGCATCATGAAATCAACAAGACCAAGCATGTTTAAATTGGCCGACGGCGACTGTTCAGTCCCCGGTCAGTCGCCGACCTTGAAACGGCGGCACCAAGTTGTGGCATATCGCTGTCAAGACTGCTCGTCGATTTGATCGCCGAGTTGTTTTGGACGCCAAGAAAGGTACAATCACAGAGAAGACAACGCGACGCGACCCAACTTTCCCAATTCTTACACGAAAATTGTTTTCAAATCGGCGGCCACAGTCTTGTTCAAACTTACAAAATTTACAAGAGGATGCTCGATTCGCCTAGCAGTAGGCGACAGCATCGTAAAATCAAACAAGATCAGCATGGCTTTTGTTCAGTTCCCAATCAGTCGCAACACGACAGCACAAGATTGTGACATTAGTAATAGGCACTAGTCTTGAGCAGTCGGGAAGTGGGTTTTGGCAAAAAAATCGGTGTGGGGACTGCACCTTAAGGTGTACAATTGCTGCGATCCAAACAAATAGCCGGTTAGAGTGAAGGGTACAGAATGCAAGATAATCCTGCATCCTCGATTGGACGCAAGCAAGATTAATCACATACGCATAGGGATAAAGACATACAAAAAGTAATGCATGTGAAAATTGCATTTCACTTTATGCCATATTGATCGGGAGTCAAAACAATAGAAAATATTTACCTTTACATGCGTAAAATGTTCTCTCTACATAAGACATAATACACCTTCATCGACAATCACGTAGAAGGTTGCAAACGAGAAGGTTGAATTCTGATACGCACTGCAAAGTTTATATCAGAGGTTGCAGGACTGAGGAACCTGGTGAGCAAAAACTGCACTGACATCAGGTTGCAAAAAAAAATCTCTGAAAACGAGGGATTTTCTAGCTACGGGTAGTCCACGAGAGATAAACTTCGAACGTTCGTTCGTTGTGTTAAGTCATTAATAATGGCTTAGGTGTTAGGATATACGTTGAGCTGGGTAAGTGATCGCGGTGTATTTCCTTGATCGGACTCGCCACTCCTAACATGGCCGATTTGAGATGGAGGACAGAATATTTTTAAATCCCAGCAAGTGTCCCCCGGGATTCGAACCACGGGAGGAAATTTGGCATAGGCACAAGCACCCTAACCCTAGGCCACGCTTTCCCACAAACTTTTGAAGAAGGTACAAAAATGGGGGGGGGGGAATGTTTAATACACAGCGCAAGCATCTCGGTTGGTAGCCATTGGAGCCGGGTCGGCAGGCCGTAAGACTCCTAGTCATTTGGATTGCAGCTGCATATCAGTACATTAAGATGGCAATAGTTGGGATAATCGGAGTGTTAGCAACGTGGCATTGGGAAAGGCCTGCCATGAAAAAAAGTAGAGCAAAGACGGGAGTGAAAAGAACGGCCGAATTCAAGCTACACACGATAAAAACAAGCCTTGGAAAAGCCTTGGAAATGGAAGGTAAGGACTAAGACTTTCATCAATTGCATTTACGAGCAGGGGCTTAAAATTTATAGCGGACCAAAGCAGGAACCAAAACACGGGCACAGTGCAGAATTTATTGACTCCATGCTGATAGGAAAAGGCAAATCCGAGGAGGGGAAAAAAAGCTGAATTCGAAGAGGGAAGAAAGAAGCGATGGAACGCTCTACGCATTACCCTAAGGGGATAGGATATAATAACAGGTTGAAATAAGGTGATCGTGTATTAAATAAAAATAGATGCAAAAAAACAACAAAACATTAAAAAAAGCAAAAAATAAAAAATTTAAATTACAATAATTGCAAGGTAATTGATCAAATAAAACAGCTTAATGAAGATAATTGCAAAGCAGAGGAGAAGGAACAAGGATAAGGAACAGAGAGCGAGGAAATATATGCGTGAAAAAGCCTAATGAACATAATCGAAAAGCAGATGAGGAATTTGAAAAAAAATATAACTAAACATGATAACAAGGTAAACAAGGATAAAAGAAAAAGGAAATGACATAAGCAAGATTAAATGGTGGATGAAAGGAATGAAAAAAAAATACCATGACCATAATCCATTGGAAATATTAAAATAAAAAGATAGAGGAAACATATTCGGTTTAAAAAAATAACATAAAAAAGATGAAGAAGCCTATTCGTAAAGCAAAAACTCTCAATTATGATCTAGCAGAGATGGGTACAAGTCTGGCTGATTCAATGAATTCAGCAAGGTCCTAGTCTGTGAATGGTTGCTCCAACAGTGAGCAGACAAAGATATGTTCCATGCCTGTGGTGTGTTTCACAACCGCAGACAGTGTCCATTGTCTGTGGTGCTGTTCCCAAACCACAGCTAGTGGTCCTGATCAATTCAGGCGTAAATTCCAAGAAAAACAAATCCCAATTTTGTTGGCTTTTTTGAATTTGGTATAAAATAAGAGGAGAATAACCGATGTAAAATTGCTGAAGGTAAAGGGAAACTTAGACAACACTGGA
Organism: Ophioderma brevispina; assembly: GCA_023653785.1. Taxonomy (NCBI): domain Eukaryota; kingdom Metazoa; phylum Echinodermata; class Ophiuroidea; order Amphilepidida; family Ophiodermatidae; genus Ophioderma; species Ophioderma brevispina. The sequence goes on along the minus strand of JAMKCH010073138.1, from coordinate 4,194 downwards.
CCCTTGATCTTGAAGCCTCTGATTTTTTCACCTCTCTTTATAAAAATTACACATTTGTATGGTTCTTCACCTACCACCAAACCTTGTACAGGGAATGAAAAGGGAAAGAAAAAAATCCTTTTTTCTTAGAAAAATATATAAATGATATAAGAGAATGTAAATATAAATAATACCATTCTTTAGCTCACATATTCATTCAGGACCGTACTAGCTGTCCATTAGCACGTAACATGGATGGCCCACATGTGTGTGACATTATCATCATGTTTAGGAGAGTTACTTGAATATAAAAAGCCATTCAGATGTTATGACTCTAAAAAGCCAATTCAGGAGTTATTGACTAAAAAACGCCAATCAGGATTAATTCGGAAAGGAAGATAAGACGTGATTAAAACAAGTGAATGTCAAAACTTTTGTAAACTTTTTAATTGTCTTCGTTTGTATTCATATTTAATAGTGTCAGTGCTTAAAGTGGATTACCAGTTAGGAATTTATTGCACTCAAAGAAAATTCAATTTTGAGTGAAACAAGTCATCTACACCAACATTAGGCTTCACTGTTAGACAAAAGTATTCAAGTTGTTTAAATTTTAAACAAATTTTATGTTTTTTCTTTTTCTTGTTAAAATTATTAAAAATATTGTTTTTTTGTTTAAAATTCAATAATTGTTTAAAAGTTCTAAGCATCAGTTGTTTATATTTTAAAACACGTTGTTTATTTGACTTTTTAAAACAAGGTTGAGCGATGACCAGGGTCCACAAACTGCAGTTGTTTAAAGATTGCGAATTGTTTAAACAATTTAAATACTTATACAAACCTGTTTAAGACAACAGGTTATAACAACCAGCCTAAACAATGTTGTTTAAAAATTAAAAATGTTTTTTAATTTTTTAGGTTTTTTCTTTTTTTAATTTTTTAAACAAAACTTAAAACCACCCTCGTTTAAACAGGCACAAAATTTTAAACAGTGTTCTAACAGTGTATTTAGCATAAGAATCTGCAATATTGAGCCTTTTACTTGAAAGCATGTTTCTAAGCAATATGGCACATTTTTTGAGAAGAGCGCCCCCAATTTTCAAAAATTTTGGTATTTGGCACAGTTACGTGGGTGATTGTCTAGGAAACTAGACAGGCGAACGAGAATGCTAAAAAATGCATATGATCATCAAATTTGTCATTAGAATTTGGATCCCAGATTGGACTGGCAGAAGTGGCAAATGCTAACGTTATGTCCGTCCATGATGAAAATAGTGCCACTCGAGAAAATCACCTCTAAACTTGATTTGCCTGTGAACCAATAAAACAACTAATGAGTGAGCGTAGACACGTACATGGCGCTAATTTCCTGGTAGTTCACATTGAAAGCCGTTTACAGCAGCCGTTGAATGATCGGGATCCCGATAATTAATTATTCTAATACAAAATTCCTTCGGTTGTGAGACACAGAATTTCGAGGTAACCATTCACAAGGTATGGTTACTAGCCGTTGTAAAAATCTCAAATTTCTGAAAAATTGGGGGCCGCTCTCACAAAATGTGCTAAATTGCTTTAACAATTGACAAGTGTGCGTATTCATTTACGTTGTGTACAGTATGTACTTAAGTACTGATCGTAATGTTGAATGCAAGATAGTTATTAAGGTTATTGTCTCCAAAAATTAGCATAAATCTGGTAACACATTTTATTGACACACTCTATTAAAAACCATCACTTACAAAAAGAAAAATAGATAAAGGAAATAAAATGACGGCGTATTACAATTTTTTCTGTGAGTGAAACAAATTGTATCTACCAATACGACTTATTGCACTTATAGAAATTCACATTTTGAGTGCAATTACATGTCATATCTACTCCAATCTAGGCCTATTTAGCATACTAACTTTTGCCAATAAATGAGACTGCCGTTGAAATAGCTATCAATTATGTGTAATTACGTTACTTTTTCAACTACATAAAACAAGATCAATTTCAACTCAAATGTCAGTTAGCTTGTTGCACTCACTGACGAATAATTTAATATTTTAGAATGGATAGTCAATAAATGAAAATGTCAGAATATGAAAGTTGGAAATGCTGCTGAATGAAAATTACTTGAATGATATGAAATGTGAGAAAAACAAAATACAATATTATACATGTTATATCCAGTTTGGTTCGTTTATATACTTGGTGATAAAGTGGTAAATCGAGGTATATAAAGTCTTGAATCAATTGGTAAATAAAAAACCCTCTTGTTAGAGAGTTCATCTTCCAGTCCTTACATAGTTTGCTCGCGAATCATTGGGCAGTTATATTGCTCTCACATTACATGGTTAAAATTTTTGCACTATACTTTTTGCTAAGTTAAGTTTGACTACATTTCGAACATTAGCGACCGCGACTGCTCTTCTTATAGTATCCAAACACACTGGTTCTCAGATTAGCTGATAACTAGCCCAGAGTGGGTAAAACGTACACTGTTTCACTGAATTCGACGGTCCGTGTCTGGCAGTGTTGCTCTAACAGTGGAGAGACCAAGAGATGCTCCAATGTCCTGTTGGTGCTGTTCCAACAAACGCAGTCGTGCCCTCCCTTCCATTGTCCGTTGTGCTGTTCCACAACTACAGGCAGTGTCCCGATCTACTTCCAGGTATAGCCCTATTAGGCAAGGAAACTAGATTGGCCGATCCGGTTCTCAATCTGTTGAGACATCGCAATGCGTCCATGAGGAGCACAACTCCAGTCGGCTCGACTAAGGATGCAGTATTAAAAATTTGTGGCACCAATTCTTTGCCCAAGTTGAGACTGCGTTTTCATGACAATTTAATGCTGTTTTTTCAATGCCCCAATAGATAAAACGGGTCAAACTGATTTTTCGAAAAATTAAAATAGCATTATTTTTTAGTCCATGGCCAGCTTTATGTACGGGCCTTAAAATCGAGTTTGTTGCACCCACCTGGTGAGTAATTTTCCAATATATCACCTTGAAGGGGGTGTCCCCCTGACTAGGAGGTATATTTCAGCCCCGAAACGTGCACATAGCGCGTACTGGCTATTTAAAATGACCACCATTGTTTTATGAAAAAATGTTATTGTATTGTTCATTGGCCGGTATTCACAAAAGCGGGTTAACTTTAACCCAGGGTTAAAAGGGTTTCAACCACGGATCAGGGGGTAAATTCATGTTATCTTCTATGCGATATTTAACCCAGGGTTAAATTAAAGACACTGGGTTAAAGTTAATCCGCTTTTGTGAATACCGGCCATTATAGATAGCGAATTTTATCCAGGACTAAAACGAAATAAAGTTTCCTTCCTGAATCGGGCTTAAACTTTAAGTGTCCAAGATGGCAGCCGGTAGGAGGCAGTTTTGTTAAATGCACTAAAATTACCAATAGATGGGCGAAGGAATGCGAGTAATATTTTTGAGAGCACCAAAAAGAGATTAATGACAATTTGTGTACTGAGGACATGATCAGAACTCCTGATGCCGCGGTTATACCCGCTCCGGGAGACATACAACAAGAAGAAAAACACCCTTGCCAATCTTTTCGACTATAAGACCCCTCAACAGAAAAATATTACAATCATTTTCCCGCAATTTTCTCGCGTACATTTGGATGATTGCAGACCACTCAACACTAGTCTGACGCTAGGAAGGAGGCTGATCTAGGCAGTAGAGAGAGAGAAGGAGTCCGTGGTACAAGTCCGAAACATAGATAGCACTTGATGTGCTTGAAAGAAACTTAGGTCGCCATTTTGTTAAAATTTTCCTTTCACTATAGACATTTTTGCACTTCTTTCCATAAGCATATTGTTATCTTTACTGGGAAATAACCATGAGTCACTGAGTAGTCTAAATACAGTCCACACCCATTTATATGATTTTTATTGGCAGGTGGATATGAGCTGTTGTCTTCCTATGAACTATTATAGAGTCAGTTTAAAATAAGTTATATTATAAAATATAGGTCCAAGTAGTAACCAGCTATACTAACGGCACTCTCTAGGATAAGTCAATCCCCCACTTTAATATTTTTACAATCTTGGAAATGATTTAGGTTCCATATTAGAAAGTGGTTGTAATACGTCGAAAAGATGGTGTAGGGCTGCTTTCTCCCCCAAATTCCACAAAGGGGCAAAAGGTCCACTCTTGCTGATTTTTTGTGAAAAAAGGTCCAACATTTTAGATATGTTTTGACAAGAAGTCCA